>VRYO01001183.1:3266056-3385530 GCA_009812075.1 Sialia sialis | reverse complement strand
CGCGGGCTCCCGGCTGAGCTGTGCTGGAATGCTCTTCTCCCGAGCCCGGGAAGTGGATGTGGGGGACCGGGGCGATCCGCGGCCGGTAAAGGCCGAGGAAGCACGTGCTTCCAGCGGGGAGCTCTGCGCGGCCGGCGGGAGCTTGCCTTGGTCTGCCACCCTCCCGAAATAGCGGCGCTGGGGTTCATCTGATGCTCTTTTTTTTGGAGATCAGAAATAGTTGAAAGTGAACGTGTGCCAAAGAAAGTCACAACTTTTCGGTCTACAGTTTCTCACGATGTGGCTCTTATAGTTTGCCAGAGATCGGCTGAATGGCTGGAACAGCTTTGGTTAACATAAGCACAGTTTAACTTTAGCGTGGGTGCTTTAGCTGTATTCATATTGTATGAATTTCCAAGGTGGAAAAAACAGACTCACAACTGGACTTCTGTCTTCACTGTCCAGAGAAAACACCGAAAGAAGCAGTTTGATAATACCCAAAATTCACTGAGGATCTACCAGGATGATCTGTTCCTGTAGTTTATATTTGCCAAAGGCTGTTGCCTCTTAACATTAAATTTCAGCCCTAGAAAGGTGGTCAGGCAGCACTGAAGGTGACAGGGATATTGGGTTCTGCAGTTCAGCAGAACCGGCTGTACTGCAGAATGATGCCCCACTGCTTCCAAACTTTCCCTGGTCCCTGGTTTTTTGAAGTCTTCTGAAATCCTTCCCTTACTTTTGCATGCCGTACATTGGAAGTTACACTCGATGGGTGTGATCAATGAGGAGGTTATGTCTCCAAATGCTGTCTGAGCTGCAAACTGAAAAATCATTATTATTAACAGATGCTTCCAAAAATGTTCTTTGAACAGTTGTCTTGTGTGTTCTTTCATTTCACTGGGCACAATGCCATTCCTGTGTGTACACCCAGCTGACACTCATGCCCCAAGAGAGCAATATCTGCTTTTCTCTATGAACTTCAAAGCTTCCTTTCCAGCTTTATGTGGTGTTTATAATAGTTGGGAGGTGTAAGTTTTGCTTTGTTTTGTAATTTTATCTAACCAAATCTTGCATCACTTAGTCTCTTGTTATTTCTTCACTTCCTGCAATCCCAGTGCTTTGGCAGGATTGTGTGAGCAGTGTTTCATGCAGAATCAGTGTAGTCTTATAAATTCTTAAAGCAACTGTTGAAAGACAAAATAACGGTACTTGGTTTATGGAAGATCCACTGTTCTTCATTCCAAGTCCTATCAAAACAAGAATAAACTTCCTAGAGAAGTGATCTTCCAAAGAACAAGGCAAGAAGCAAGGCTTCCTGTATCCCCAGGCATTCAGAACAGGGAGCCTAGTGAAGGCCATTGTGGAGATTTTTTTCTATAATCTTAGGGAAAGCCAAAACCACACACAGCAAACCAACTCCTGCAGAAAAACTTGAAAGACAATCTAATGCATTAAACATAGTGCTGCAGAACCCATAGCTTGCTAAAAATACAGTTTCCCTTTACCTCCTAACTCTTTAGGATATTGCTTCAGGAGAATTTCTGTCGTAGCACCTCTACCTAATATTTAGGCTTCATTACATTAAAAAAGGGAGAAGTTATTGCAATGTGAGATGTAAACTTGAATTTGTTTTTACTTGTTATGGACTTCAATGTGTACCTAGGATAAAAAGCATAGCAGCTGATAAATTTTTCTAACCTGCCTTTTAGAAAACAAAAAGTACTCATTGTTCATTTTTTTCCCTGCTGCTTTTCCTTAGGTGTGCCAAAATGTCAGAAAGATCAGATATTCTTCATTTCAAGTTTGACAACTATGGAGATTCAATGTTACAGAAAATGAACAAACTGAGAGAAGAAAACAAATTTTGTGATGTTGTGGTCCATATAGATGATGTTGAAGTTCACGGGCATAAAATTGTCTTTGCTGCTGGCTCTCCTTTTTTAAGAGATCAGTTCTTGTTGAATGACTCCAGAGATGTAAAAATCTCGATCCTGCAGAGTTCGGAAGTGGGGAGGCAGCTGCTTCTCTCCTGTTACAGTGGCACTCTGGAGTTCCCTGAAATGGAACTGGTGAACTACCTGACTGCTGCCAGCTTTCTGCAGATGAGCCACATCGTGGAACGGTGCACTCAGGCCCTGTGGAAGTTCATCAAACCCAAGCAGCCACTGGAGAGCAAAGAGTGCGAACAGCAAAGCGACTCTTCTGAGCTGAAGGAGCATCAGGGAGACGATGACTCTCTGCAGCAAGACTCGCCTTGCATTCAGCCTTCAGAAGACAGCATGGACATGGAGGATAGTGATATTCAGATCATCAAGGTGGAGTCCATTGGAGAAGTAACAGAAGTTAGGAATAAGAAGGATCAGAACCAGTTTATTTCCTCTGAACAAACTGCACTGCATTCCTCAGAGCCTCAACACTTTCTTATCAACTCCACTGTTGAGAACAGAGCAAATGAAATAGAGCAAAACCACCTCCACAACTATGCCCTTTCATATGCTGGCAGCGATAACATCATTCTGGCCTCTAAAGATATGTTTGGGCCTAACAACCGAGGGATAGACAAAGGCCTCCAGTGGCACCATCAGTGTCCAAAGTGCACAAGAGTATTTCGGCATCTGGAAAACTATGCTAACCACTTAAAGATGCATAAACTATTTATGTGTCTGCTCTGTGGCAAGACGTTCACTCAGAAAGGCAATCTCCACCGGCACATGAGAGTGCACGCAGGCATCAAACCATTCCAATGTAAGATCTGTGGGAAAACGTTCTCTCAGAAATGTTCCTTACAGGACCACCTCAACCTGCACAGTGGGGACAAGCCCCACAAGTGTAACTACTGTGACATGGTCTTTGCTCATAAGCCCGTTCTGAGGAAACACCTTAAACAGCTGCACGGTAAAAATAGCTTTGACAATGCCAATGAAAGAAACGTGCAAGACATAACGGTGGACTTCGATTCATTCACATGTAGCGCTGCTACAGACAGTAAGGTCTGTCAGCAGGCTGATGCCAGCCAGGTACTGGAAGCAGGGAAGCTGCCCCAGGCTGTGCTCAGTTTAAGAAACGATAGTACCTGCGTCAATTAAGCAATTAAAGCTCGCCCTGTGTAGGGATCGTGACTGAGAGAAGCAAACCATTGGTTTGGCTTCTTCCCTAAACTAGTGGTGTGCCCCAAAAGGCTACAGCTGGTTGGATTGCAAAACCTGGCAGGTCTTCAGCCATTGCTGTTAGTCTTACTTGATATTTTCTGTGAATAGCAATCCTCCTTCAGGTTTCTGTCTATGTCTCTACTGTGGATTAAGGGGTTAATTATTTCATTTCTCTCTGATTAGGAGATTCAAGACTAACACCTTTTGAAAGACTGTTGCTGTGGGCTGCAAGTAAACCATCTGCTGTGCAGTTAGAGGCTTCTCTGTGTCTGGGCAGATGGAGGAAAGAAAAGAGGACAAGTGTGTGAGATAACCCAATATTTTTTTTAAAAAGCACTGGATAACTGAAAACACTCCATATACTTAAATTTAAACTTACCTCTTAAAATTACCTTTCTCTGATCTTACACATAGACTCCTGCAGTTGAAATGAAGTATTTTTGTGTCACTTTTTTTCCCTTTCTAAACCTATTTCAAGACATTTCTGCTGCCGATCAGTGCTCTCTTAAATCTCTCAGGATTTTTAACCTCAACATGCATTATGAAAAGATGAAACCCTAAATGATGTGGCAGGGTTAGGTGATCACTACATAGAGCTGTTCAAACTGAGGATAAATTGCAGCTCTGGAATGTGAGAGGCTGGTGCCTGGAGTGCAAATGTGACCTGTTCTTATGCTGGCATACCTGGGATTTTTAAAGGGCACTTACCAGTGCACGTACTGAGACAGGCTAAACACTTCAAAGCTAAAAGTTATCCTCCATCTTCCGTAAGTTTTGCATCACAAACCACAACAGCTGTTGGGTTTAAAGCAAAGCTGGAGTGGAGAAGTACTGCTGACACTGTGAAAAGAATCTTTTTTAAGCTGCAATGTGTAACAACTCCATGATTTTTTTTTTTCTTTTT
The DNA here is from genome assembly GCA_009812075.1 of Sialia sialis. NCBI lineage: Eukaryota > Metazoa > Chordata > Aves > Passeriformes > Turdidae > Sialia > Sialia sialis. Next base: position 3,381,498 of record VRYO01001183.1, on the reverse strand, counting down.
TCCCCCCTTAGTTCTCGTATGTCTCTCCTTGATGTCTAATAAGGGCCACATGTCATTTAACTTTAAACAGAAATACCTGCTATAAGAACTTAACAAAGTTTTTTGATTTCTTAAACTTTTTTGAAGTGACCATTAGTGTTTTACAGATCCTAGGATGAGGTATAGGTAGCACAATTTCTATAGGTTAATCTATCAGCTATTGACTGTACTCAGCAATACCTCTTGTATACCGCCTTAAACATCAGATGTAGCGGGAATGGCATGTTAATTGGGATTCTGGGATTATACCATGCTGCTTCTCAAAAGTGCTGTGGAATTATCCGCATCCCAGGCAGGCTGAAAGAAGCTTAATTGATCTAAGGCACACCATTCCCAGTAGAACAGCACTGTTAGTACTGAAGTGTAGCATAGACTAATAATCAAATGGCTGATCCTCGGCAGAGAACTGCTGTTTGTGTTTGGAATAAGGATTTCTTCCAATGCAGCTCTTGCCCACAAGGTTTGCCGTGAGGCTGAGATTATGCTTCCTACCTAAATGTAGTACTGTTGGTGTGTTTGAATGAGGGGTGGGGGTGAAAGGCTGCTATTGCGTGGTTACAAATGTTAAACAGGTATGACCAAAGGTGTGTTAGAGCAACAAGCGTTGTGTATGTCATTATCAAAAGTTGGTCTTGCTCTTGAGTTGTGTGTGTGTAGAAGTCAGGATTTCCTTACGCAGACATTACACTGATGGACGTTAGAACACGTTAATGTTGCAGAACGTTTTCAGAGATCCACATACTTTGAAGCAGAAAAAGAAGGTGATTCTGTGAATCAGTTTTTGCAATTGAGTTCTTGAACTACTGTACTTGACTGTTACATGGACAGCTATGAAGTAAGCAATGGAAATTACATCAGGGCATTCATCTTTCAAGTTGTAGCAAATATATTTAGGCCTAAAGTCTAACTGTTTGAAACTTTTTTAATTATTGTTCAGGTTGCTGGGGTAGAAGATAGGTGTGGGAAGAACTGCTTTCCCTCTTGAAGCCACCCACTTTAAGAGTTGTTTTGAACTAAATTTGACCGTGACAGTTGCATCTGACACTTGCATTCTGTTTTCATGCAGAATCTTCTGTATTGCTCAAATATTTTGATAATCTGTTATTCACTAAATGGAAATAAGTTATAGTGCTATGTCAAAATGAAGATAGACGTGGAGAATAAGAGCTTGCAGAGCCAGGTCACCGTGCTGTAAGGTACTAGCGAACAATCCAAGGCAATATGAATATGGACACAAAAGGAAAATGGTCTTCTGCCACAGAAAGGAGTAAAGCTGCACAAATGCTAGAAAACGTGGCAGCAAAATGGACAGTATTGAAAGTTTTGTCTATCTGGAAAGTTTTGGTTTTTGTGGAATTATGAAGCTGTAACGTTACTGTAAGGAAAATACAGCTTGTTGAAGTAGCTGTGGGTGACTTGAAGCTGATATGAAGAGACAAGGGGTTTCCTAAGAAACAAAAAAAACCCATTTGGTCAAGATACATAGGTGTTCAGTCCGCCCTGTGCTGTGGTGATTTGGACGTCTGAGAAGGCCAAGACTGCTGAGCTGCTCAATTAAAGGCTGCTGTGCTCGTTTGGCAAGAGCACGGCACAAATAAATAGGAAAAAGCAGAAATGCAGAAAACTTTCTTCACTGAAAATGGACACATCTGTTGGATGAAAAGTGACTTTTACTAATGTCTGTGCTTTTGGCCTGGCAAAAGGGTACAGACCAAAAGATTTATGCAGGAGATGGCTGCGTGACTCCAGAAACACTGGAGCTCTGAGGGCAATACGCCGATACAAAGTGTGCTGGTGGTAGAGTTCATCTAAAGTTTGCCCCTGTATGGAAAGGCAAGTGAAGACTATAGAAGAGGTATTAGAAAAGCAAAATCTGGCTAATGCTGCTTCTCTGAATTACAGATTAAAATGGAGTCAGAATTATGATAAATGGAATATGCAGAGGTAGCTCAATTATAGAATAAGATGAACTTAATTGTCCATGTATGTAAAATGTTGTCTTCATTGCAATGTCCTGAGTAGTGAAAGATTAGATCCATTGGTTGTTGCTACTGATGCTGCATATTCAGATGAGGACTATGGCAGTTATCATAATCTGTGTGTTACTGTGTAGAATACCATTCGCTGGTAAGTGGATAGTCTCACAATTTAATGTGCTGTACAACTTCCTGCATATCCTAAAAATAACTGAAGTCTATTACAAAAGTATTTTAATAACTCCTCAATATATTAGGATTTTTTTTAATGTTGGCATTTTATTTATTTATATTATATAGAAGAAGGAATTTTTAGAATTTAGGTTTGCCAGAGGTTTGGGCTCACCACTTCTCTGAGTGATGGTAGCTTGTGTAGCATGTGTTCCTGCAGCACATGCTGCAACTGCACAGCCTCCTGCATAGATCAGGGATGAGTCTTTCCTTAATTTATTTTTCTTTTAGAAGACATGTTTTGCAAGTTAGTAACTGATGAATTTGAAGTGTCAGTCTTTCTCTCCCCTAGCTTTTTGACAAAACTTAGCTGCCGCTGAACTTTTGTTGAAATAACGTAGAAATTAATTGTGTGGGGCTGATTATGGTTTTCAAGTCACTGGGAGGAATAAAAGGAGGGAGAGTCAAAATGTGATACAAGCTGAAACTGTTGAGAGAACTAAAGTCATGTTAAATGTTAATTTTTAAAAACAAAGAGGGGGACATGGTGGTGCCTCCCGACTTGGGAAGGGGTGAGAAGGCAGGACGGACGCCTTTCCTTTGAGATTGTATAATAGATGGACTGAGCATTAGCTACCTCTTCACTGACTGGGCAAAGTCTTACACTACTTGTGATAACCAAAGCAGGCGGGTCGGCGGCTGCCGGGCGATGTCCCGTGGCCGAGAAGAAGCCAGCAGCTCTTCGGGGCGGCGGTTCGCCGTTCCCCCGGCACGTCCCGGCTGATGGCGAGGAGGAGCCCCGGTAGCCGCTCCCCGGGATGCCTTACGGGGGCGGACACGTCGCTACCTCTACCGAACGGTGGGCGAGGCGCGCCCCGGTGCCGGTGCGGTTTCCCCCAGCGGCAGCCGCTGTAGCAGTGCCAAGTCTTCTAATAAACGTGCTGCTAACTCTGTCTGCCGCCGCCTCTCATTTCCAGCGCGGTCGCGTCGCGCCGGGGGCGGGCGGGCGGAAGGGGCGGGCGGGGAAGCGGTTCCGGGGCGCTGCGGCACCGACGGCGGAGCGGCACCGGCGGCGGGGAGCGGCCGGGGAGCGAGCGGGGCGGAGCGGGATCGCGGCGGGCAGCCCGGGAGCCGCGGGACAGCGGGTCCTGCCGGCGGCGGGGGTGGGGTGGGCTGCGCCCGGCCAGACGATCCGGCCGTGCCCGCGGGTCCCGCCATGGCGGCGGACTCGGAGGTGCTGCACTTCCAGTTCGAGCAGCAGGGCGATGCCGTGCTGCAAAAGATGAACCTCCTGCGGCAGCAGAACCTCTTCTGCGACGTGTCCATCTACATCAACGACACCGAGTTCCAGGGGCACAAGGTGATCTTCGCCGCCTGCTCCACCTTCATGCGGGATCAGTTCCTGCTCAACCAGTCCAGGCAGGTCCGGATCACCATCCTGCAGAGCGCCGAGGTGGCCAGGAAGCTGCTGCTGTCCTGCTACACGGGCGCGCTGGAAGTCAAGAAGAAGGAGCTGCTCAAGTACCTGACGGCCGCGAGTTACCTGCAGATGGTTCACATCGTGGAGAAGTGCACCGAGGCTTTGTCCAAGTACTTGGAGATCGACGCTTCCATGGAGAGCGGTACCCAGGCTGCTGAGGGCTGCCACTCCTCGGATGCTGAACTAAGGAGCGGGGATGAGGTTTTAGATAAAGATTGTGAAATAATCGAGATCTCTGAAGACAGCCCAGAGAACGAAGAATACCCCGTGAAACAGGAGGATGGGGAGGGCCCACACCCTGCAGCACAGAGCTTGGTGTCGGAAAGGAAGGACACAAAATCCCCAGAAATATCAACAGTGGAAATCGGATATAAGGATGATGAAATCTGTATCTTCAGAATGGATTCCATGAATGTGGCAAATGTAGAAAATGATCATTTTCCTCAGCCTTGCACTTCCTCTAAAACAAATTTATATTTTCCAGAAACCCAGCACTCTTTGATAAACTCTACAGTTGAAAGCAGGAATACAGAAATGTCAGGAAATCACTTTCAGGCTTTTGTCGGTGACAATTCAGAAGGAACTTCCAGTGGAGTAAATGGGTTCCAGAGCCTGGAAGATTCTGGCAGCTCATGGCGACACCAGTGTCCAAAGTGTCCGAGGGGCTTTCTGCACCTCGAGAACTATCTCAGACATCTGAAAATGCACAAACTCTTCCTGTGTTTGCAATGTGGCAAAACATTCACGCAAAAAAAGAATCTCAACAGGCACATCCGGGGGCACATGGGGATCCGGCCCTTCCAGTGCATGGTGTGCTTGAAGACCTTCACGGCCAAGAGCACGCTCCAGGACCACCTCAACATCCACAGCGGGGACAGGCCCTACAAATGCCACTGCTGTGACATGGACTTCAAACACAAGTCTGCTCTTAAAAAGCATTTGACTTCTGTTCATGGAAGGAGCAGCAGCGAAAAGCCAAACCTGGACACTATTACAAAAGTTAAAATCGACTATGATTGATAGCTGGGCAGTTGTGGAGTCAGACTCCACAAAAAGCTCCTGGCTAGTGAAATTCTAGATGCAACTCTAGTTCCTGATCCCTGTCTAAGGGAGAGAAGCACAAACAGGTGGCTGGTGATCCAAGACAAGCCTTGCCTGCTCTGTTTAGGTTGCTGTTGCTGTCAGTGAAAGAAGGTGTTTCCTAGTTGAAAGTAAACCGCAAAATACTGGAAATAATTCTGTGCTTCTCTTCTAGTATACTGAGCATATCCTGGTCCCTCATTGATGTTTTATTTTCCTGGTTTTAAGGGCAGGCACTGCTGACTTTCAGACTATTACTGATACTGCAATAAGCTGAAGCCTGAGCCAAGGTGTTGGTGACAACAGCTGAGGGAAGGGGGTGTTTGTATTTATTCAGCAAGTCAGTTGTTCCCATCCAGTTCCTGGACCATTCACGGTGAAATCATCTCCTTCCTTGCCCAAACTTTGCTTCCAACAGAAAAAAGGTGTGTTTTCATACTCAAGTCTGTGACGTTTAAGGACACACAACAAACAAAAACTAATCAAGGAACCTTTAAAATTGTCTCTTGCAAACAGAGAATTTGTGAAACAGAAAGAAACAAACAGCATTGCCTTGTAGTTTATTTGTAACTGGACAGTCCCATGGAAAGGACTTGCTTTTAGTTTTATCAAGTTCTGAATTTTTATAAACTTCTTTCTTCTAATAGTGGGGGGGTTTTCTGCCATACCTATGTTTTGCACCTGTATTTGATAAGTTTAGTCCTGTTTGTTGCATCATAACATTTGCCTTCATTTTTTTACAGATCTTAGCTATATGCACTTGTGTAAAATTCAGCTGTGTGCTGTTGGGTAATCCCAGTTTCAATGCTAATTTCGAAAACCAGGCATTTCTGTCTGACTAACAATGGTTAGACACAGAGATCTCATACCGTGGTTCTGTGACACGGTAACACAGTAATAATGTGTGTTTGCAGAAGTGTGTTTGTGCTTTGTCAAAGGTCATTTTAGTTGCATCGAGAGCATCGAGCGCCCTGTGATGCAGTCTGTGTCTTTGGCTGTTTCTTCCACTTAATGTGATATGAATAAAGAGTCATTTCAGTTATTAATATTAGATAATGGTACTTACAACTAGAAAAAGCAGTAGCTCTTAGTCCTGTCTGTATCACACTTTCCTTCAAGTTTCAGAAGTGCTGTTCCAAGTTCTTGCTCTGAGTCTAGAAGTCTGGCCTGAATGCTTCAGAATCTGGCTGGCTCTAAAATCTAAGACAATAATTTTTATATCAGTTCATTTTCTTTTGCTGTGAATACACCAGCCCATTTGGGGTTTTATTGATCAGCTACCTGAGGGGTTGGGTGTGTACAAACTCTACAGTGCACTTTCCTGTTACTACTTGTTAGACGCATGGTCAGATGTATGCGTGGGTATTTCCCTCATGAGCACTTCCCTGTGTGCCAAAGGGGAAACAAAACCATCTTTTGAAGTGTGTCTTCTGTGGGAGCAGGCTCTGAGTTATTTTGGTCGTGCATGTAAACATGAGAGGGAGTTGTGTTGTGTGACAGGCCACCAGCATGTTCTGTACAGTGGCTGCAGTGTCTCAGTAAGCTTTGTGGACAAACCCTGGTCTTGTGCACATGTTCACGTTAGAGGTGTTTCCTCTCCCCTGTCCATACATGTAACCATGCCCTGTCATAACACAATAAATAAAATGCAAACAGCATTGTGTCAGAAATACATCTCATTTTTTTCTTATCACAGTTAATAATTCTGTGCATACCTTAACAGATAGTATTTTGGCTTGCTGTATTGAGTAAACAAGATGATGTAAACAAAACACGGTGTTCCAGTGGTGGTCATTTAGTAATGCGTTTTTCTGGCCTTCAGAGGGGTCTGTCTGACCCACTTGGGCCATGAATTCTTCGCTCTCAGGAGTCACAGCTCTGCCCCGCCGCTAAGGCTGTGTTATCTCCCGGGTGCTGCTCCGGGGGCTGCCGTGGTGGAGCAGCAACGCCAGCGCTCCCCACACCTCACCGGGCCCCGCCGGCCTGAGGCGGCTGTGGGACAACCGGCGTAGGCCAGAGGGCCTCCAATCGCCTTTTCCTCCTCAGCGCCAACAATAATAAAGTCATAAATCGCAATTTAGAACGACAATCAATAATCGGCACTAGCGGCGAAAGCTACCGATTAAAATTTAAAAGGACAATAAATAATCGACGCCAGAGGCGAACGCTGCGCACGGAGGAACCTCTGAGGCGGCTTTGGCCGAGACGCGCCACAAGGGGGCGCCGTCGGCGCCGGCCGTCTCTCTGTCACGCCATCTCGGTGACCCCCGCTTCCCCCTGGCGGCGGGACCCGCGCGGCGGGCGCATCTGTACCGCCGTCTCTATGGTTACTCCCTCCTTCCTCGCGGTCTCGCGCGGCGGGCGGCGCGCGGGTCTCGCGAGAGCGGCGTCGCGGGGCGTGGCGGCGCTGCCGCTGTCAGCGCGATGAGGCGGCGCCGCCGGGGCTCCCGCCGCTGCCTCCGCCGGGCCGCGCGCCCGCCCCATGGCGCGTGAGGCCGGCACCGCCCGACCGCGCTCCGGCCGCCGCCCCCGCCCAGCAGGTACGGACCGCACCGCACGGGTCGGGCCGGACCGGGCTGGGCTGGGCGGGGGCGGCCGCCACGGGGGACGCGCTGACCCGTCGGGGCCCCGCCCGCCCCCCCCATCACCCACCCCGGTCCTTCCTCTGCCTCCCGGCGCTGCGGGAGCCGGGCGGGAGCGCCGTCGGGCCCAGCCCGTCCAGTGCAGCCCGGCGGGGACCACAGGGGTGTCGGCGCCCGGCGGGCCCCGCCAGGCCGCGGGGCCGGCCCGGGGACCCGGGCAGCCATTTGGTGACGGCTCCGAAATGACGGCGGGAGCAGGGCCGGGCAGCGCGTGCGGGAAACCAGGGCCGGGCCCAGGAGCAGGAACCGGGCCGGGCCCAGGAGCGGGAAGCCAGAGCCGGGCCCAGGAACGGGAGCCGGGCCTGATGCGGGAGCGGGGCCGGGCTCGGGTGCGGCTGACAGCGGCCTGCGGACCGGGCGAAGCTGCGGGGGCACTGGCGGGGCCGCCCGGCCTTCCCGACAGCGGCGAACGGAGGCAGGAGCTCCCGGTGCCCGCCCCGACAGCCCCTTGGGGAGCCGCAGCACCGGGCAGTGCGCGCTCAGTGCCCCCGTATGCCCGGTCCGGGACACTCATGGAGCTGTGCGTTAGGCTGATGGTGGAGGAGAGCCGTGATGGGAGACAGGCCCTAGCAGTGCACACACCGTGTCGCGTTTTAAGTGTCTCAACAACAAAAAAAACCACCAAACAACTGAGCAGGAAAAGCATGTCCTGGTTCTGCTGATGCTCGAGGTGCACGGAGGGTTTCCAGTTAAGTGCAGGAGTCAGCACAAAGCACAGCAAGGGCAGCAGGGTGGTAGGAGAGTGATGAGTGTTCAGTTCATCCAGGGTTCAGAGAGGAATGGCATGGATCTGTAAAAAGAGAAAATAATGACAAAATTTAGACAAGCAACCAGGAGAATTTCTGATCTAGACCTGTTTCATTTCCATGCAAACTTGGAATTTTTTTTAATTGTAGTTCCTGTAGCTTCTCTTGTGGGTGTTCTCTCATGGCCATTATAGCTACATCATAATAAACTAAAATTAAAAACAGTCCTTTGGATTACAGGAGTGTAATTTGCAATTGGCAGAAGAAATCTAATTTTAAATGAGAAGCAAGTAGCTGTAAATCTTCTGAATCAACATACTATTCTTCGACCTTTGGTCTGTCCTAAACATCTGAGGAAATACTAGAAATTCAAGCTTCTGTTGCTGGCATAAGTATTATTTCACGAAACACTCTTTCCCAAGACCGTCATGCCATTTTAGTGAACTTTTTCTTGTTTCTGCATTGTAAGCAAAGCTTTTCTCAAAAAAACGTGTTTTTATTAACTTGTATTTCTGTCTCATTTGAGGATGTGGCCATTTCTCTCAAAAATACTAAATTCTAACAATTCAGTATCAGCACTCTAGGCATCCCAAAGTGAACTCCTGGTCTTGAGTGTTGATCTCATTTAAGTCTTTGTTGCTCTAAAGTAGATAAAATATTTACAATATCCACGTGGTAATAGCTGATAGCATTTGTTAGGAGTATGTTACATTTCATTTGGTGATATTTTATATACCCTCAGTGGGGTGAACGTACAAGGGCTCTCCTTGCAGACTGGTCAACCCTAAGGAACGGAAAGAATTACATATCCACAGGCATTTTAAGTCATTCTGTACAATCTTTAAAACCTTTTTCCAGCTCCCATGGAACCCTATGTTTTCTTGCCTACATCTCAGAATAGAATGGGTATTTCATTAAAATTATTCTTAAAAATATTAAATGCAGAATTTCTCATCTAAAAAATAGCTTAAACATGGAGGTCATGTAAGAAAGAAAGCTTGGAGAACTAAACCATACGTGGGAGTCCTTATTCACTGAAAATATTACTGAAAAGTTAGGAGTTCTACACTGTATCCCTGCTTGGAGTAACTGTGTCAAAGTAGATCTGCTTAGGAATGGATTTCCTTTCCTGCATTCAGAGAGAGTTCAACTCATTTGGGTGGCAAAAAAAATTCCATTTATTTGCCCTTCAGTTAGTGCTGAAAAGTCAATACTGTTACAGAAGCTGAGTTGGTGTCAGGCTGGTGGCAAGGACAGGCTCTCCTTTCAGGGACACCTATGAAGCTCAAGGAAAAACCCACAGTGGCGTTATATAAGTATTTAGGAAACTTTTAAAATCTACTGACGTGGTTTGTGATAGCAAGGGTTTAGCAGGTGTGAACTGCTGAGGATATGCTGACTCTGGTGTTGGTTTGGGGGGAATTGAGTGAACTTTGGCAGTAAACACGAGCATAAATTCATATTGTACCCCTGTTGATAGGAATTACTCTTCAGCCATATGTTCTAGGGAGGCAGAGGGGATTCAAGCTTTGGATGTTTAACCAGTTAACGAGAGAATCCCGTGGGCGTTTCGGCAAAACGTAGTCTGGGTGCATGTAAATGTTCAGCTCTATATTTAGGGCACAAGGAAATGGAGTGAAGCTATCAGGGAAGTTCAGGTTGGACACTCTAGAAGGCTCTTCCTCCAGAGGGTGGCCAGGCACTGGAACAAGCTCCCCAGGGAAGTGGCACCAAGTCTGCCAGAGCTCCAGGAACGTGTGGAGATGCTCCTGGACATGTGCTGTAGTGTCGGAGACTCCTGCCAGAAGTAGAGCTGGATGCAGTGTGTCCCTTCCCATGTGAGATTCTCTCTGATCCTCACACGTCCCCAGGATTTCTGTTGGTGACTTTTTTCTGGAACTGGTGGACGTTTTTCCTGCAACTTGAATTGGGCTGAAGATATTCACAAGAGCATTAATGTTCAGTGAAAGAATGGTGTTGAAATACTACATTTAAGTGTCATTAAGGACTTTAGATATAAAATTTTCACGTGATGTAAAGAGATTTGCATGTGACAGATATTATGGAGTGTAGAAATAAGCAAGTCCGTTCAGTAAAGAGGATTTATTTTAATTTCAGGCTGTCGTAGCTGAATGATGCAAAGCTGTTATGGGGATGCCCTTCCCTAAGGCTTTAATGTAGCCAGTTTTTTAGATCTGTGGATGATGGCTGTTAAAGAAAAATTAACAAAAGATTCTAACCCTTCCAGAGAATAGGTTAATACTGATAATTATATTATGTGCTATGTAAGTTTTTGACCCAGTCAGGATGCTTTCGGGAACTGCATAACTTAGGAACAAAAGCTTGAGAAAGCTGCCTCCTTGTAGTGCAAACCAACCATTAATCTGCATAAACGAAAAATTTGAATGGAGTTCATATTAAAAAAGAAAAGGAAATACTGTGATCTCTGCAGTCAGCGTTAGGAGCAAGTCAGTATCAAGGACTCTTTAATTTAGTGATTAAAAATCAGTTGAATTCTAAGATTTAGGCTTAAATCCACAGTAGGGTTATAACTGAACCTCAGTTGTGAAAATACTGTGCAATTTCACAAGTTCTCCAAGTGTTTCCTTCATCTGTAGAGGAGACTTCCCTTTGTTCAGCACTGGCAGAATTATTCCCTGTCTCATTCTCACCCAAGCTCTGCTTATTTGTCTTTGCCCAGGGCCCACAGGGGACCTGGTGGAGTCAGCCTGAGCCGAGCAGAGCTGACGCTGGGGGGAACTGAGTTAAGCCTTCAGCCCTTTCTTTGATAAGGGGTGAAACTTGCCTGTCTGCATTTTGGCAAATGCCCTGACTGAGCAGTGTGGGAGAGGAGCAGACTGACTGAACAGCATGATCACCTAAGCTTGGTTTCTTCAGGAATCGGAATTGAATTGTGTTTTATCATGTCCAGAGTTTATTGAGTAAGCATAATGATTTAGATTAGTTGTAGAGAATGTCTTGGGATTAGGTAGCTAAAAGTTAATGTGAAATTATTAAGGACATCTAAATCTTACAACTCCCATCATTTTTAAGTGGTACAGCTGTTTGAGGAAGGTTTTGAGGTTTCACCTATGTCCCCTTCCACCCCACCTTCCAATTTCATCAGATATTCTGGTCTAAAATGAGAAAATCAGACACTGCAGCCATTACTGCAATAGGAAAATACTACTGGTTTAAAAACACAAAATTACTCAGCTGTACCAGTTTTTATTATTACATAATTTCTGAACTTGGGTTTGTACATTTTTTGGTTTGTCATCTGAAGTATTGCTCTGGTAGTAATACTACAAATCTAATTGTAACTTCACTATGGAGTGATTGTTTACCTAGCAACTGCCATTACTTTCCGGACTACTTCCTTGTATGTTTGGCCAGTTTCTGTAGCAGCCATTTCTTTGGGATTTTTCTTTCAGGGTGCTTCTACTTTGACAGGGAAGAGGAGCTCTGTGTAGTGCAGAGATAGATAATACATCTCCCAGAATGTACAGACAGATCAAGGGTGGTTGTTCTAATGGAGTGTACTGCCTATTAAAAACAGAATCCAAAGGCTTTCTAGTTAACTTTTTTTTTTTTGCTCTCCTCCTTGTGTTTGCTCAGTTTAGAGTGCTGGAGCAATTTGTTCTTTAAGAGGACATCCCTGAAATACATTGCTTCTGACAAGGAGCAAGAATCTATTAAACATTTGGCTTATGCTTTTTGTAGGAGTTAACATGGTAATTAGGAGATGTGAGATTGTTTTCCTACACACTGGGGTGCAGGAGTGGCAGGAGAGCTGGCAGGCTCAATAAAGTATGGAGATTTCTCCCTGGATGGCTGCTTGAAGTTTTGGGAGTGAAGAGCTTTTCCCAGCTGTTTGCTGGCTTAATTAGATTTTTTTTTTTTCCTGTCAAGAGATCTGAAGGTCAACATATGCTTAGTAGAATCTGTCATTTGGGATGATTAAACACGCAGAGATAGATCTTTAAAAACCGGTGGTGCACACTTGAAGAATCTGCTGTGTTCAGTTCTATGCTGGTCAGGAAAACAGCTGTATTTTAAAAGCTCATAAACAGAGAGGTGGCTTCTTGCAAGTCTCTGAAGCACCTATGGAAACCAAACGTGGCTATTGTCTCAGAGCAGAGATCCCTGTGTGTGAGATAATTAATGAGCAGTGTGGATACAGGGACTGTTTATGAGGAGCTCGTTAGTGACATACCAGCACTGGAGCTCTGTCCCAGCCTCTTCTGAGGCTTTTCCCGTGTGAGTCATGACAGTCACACACTTCCCAGAGTGGTTTAGTTCCTGCTGTTACCTGTGGCTTGCAGTCAGGTGAAAAAGCACAAACTAGATCAGCCCTGGGTCAGCAGTAATGTTGGTGTTGGTATGTTAATGTTTCTGGTAGTGCAAAAAGCTTTAAGGAAAGTTTTTATGGACAGGCTTTGCAGTTCTTGTCCAGCTGTTGTGGAAGGGAAGCAGATGTGCTAAAGGAAGTGGCAGAATTCTTAACAGAGGAATCAAAAATCTTTCTGGGCCTGTTGGCTCAGAGTTTGGCTTTATTCTTATTTGTTTTGCTTTTAAATTTCCTTGGTTAGAAGACACATGTAGCAATAACATGTTAAAGATGACTGGCTTTGTTCATCCCTGCTAGAGCTTTGAATTGTGCTGGCGGAAAACCTGATTTGTCCAATACTTGGAGATTTTCTGGCTTATGTTGGAGGTGTAACCTCAGCAGTTTGGTTTTGAGAGGTTCAGCTTCCAGTTTGGTGTGTTTTACTATGGGAATTCGTTTGAGGCAAGAATTGCTGCATAACATTGAAAAGCTCGCTGAGATAAGGACATCTTGTACAAGGATCCTGTTACTTAAAGGGCACTGAATGTTCATAGTACTAAATAGGATTTCTAAACAGATGGTCATAATTAACAGAAAATACATCCAGAGATAAGAGTCTATTTAGTCTTCTAGTAATTCTTTCAATGGTCTGGTACTTTAGCATTAATTAAAGCAGAGCACAGCCAACAATGGAGCTGCAGTAAGGAGTTTCTGAATTTGTACACAGAGGAGAGGTCTCAGCTTCCTCAGAACAATTACCTTTTTCTGTCATCAGAGAAAAAATAGAACGCTAAACATGTAATTAAAACATGTGTGTATTTGCATTTGTACCGAGCTTGTTCATAGCCTTGAAGTGACCCAACTGGTCTGTGCGTTGCCTGGAGAGCCAGCACGGTGGCACATCGCAGCCAGCGTGGGGCTGCTCCCTCCGGGGTGGAGCTCTGCATGTAAATCCTGATCACGGAAGCTTGGATGAGAGCAGAACGGTTTCCATGAACGTGTTAGGCCTGGTATCTTTTTCAGGAATGGGACATATAAGATAGAGCAACAATCTCCATAAAGTTGTATTTTCTTTGAAATTCACTGATGTAAACAGTTTATTTGGTACTACACAGAATGAGACCTTTCAAGAGACAAGGAAGCCATTTGAAGTTGTTGCTTGCCTTATCGTAGATTTTGTCCTAGATACCTGGATTTTACATACATCAAAGATTTTCTTGCTGTGAGTTCATGGACAAAGTTATATGTAAGGTAGAGACATGAAGAGCAAAATTACACACAGCAATCTCTGCCCTTGAGTGCTCCACTTCTTGCAAGAAAAGGTGGAAGTAATGCAAGAATCATAAAGCTAAAAACTTGTCTCTCATTCTTTTAGTGTTTTCTTTTGCTCTTGATACTTGTTCGTTGATTTGTATTTTACAGAAACAGAGAATATGTTTTTAAAGAAGCAAATCTCGGTTTAGTTTGGTGTCTGGTTAAGTCTGAATAAGATCTGCAGAAGGCAGGCGTTGCTCTACTTCACTTCGAATGAAAATAACATTTGTAACATTTTATCCACTCCTCCAAAACAAAAATTAATGCCATTTATTGTGAATAAGTTAAACTTATGGTAGTCTGCATTAATTTAGTTCATGAGCCTTTTTTGGTACAGTTGTTAAACTGACACAGAGTTGGGGTTTTTGAATGCTTCAGCATAAGGATTTGGTTTTGTTCTTTGTAATATTGAAATTGTGGTCTTTTTTTTAATTAAAAATTATTCTAAATTGCCAGAAACCATATTTTAAATACTCTGTTATTCACTTCCAGCTGCCAAAACATAGTACAGTGAAATAATGGTCTGCTAGCCTGCTAAACAAGTGTCCAGCTTCCACAATGCCTGTGCAGGCAGCTCAGTGGACAGAATTTCTGTCCTGCCCAATCTGCTACAATGAGTTTGATGAGAACGTGCACAAGCCCATCAGCTTAGGTTGCTCTCACACGGTGTGCAAGACCTGCCTGAACAAGCTGCATCGCAAGGCTTGTCCCTTTGACCAGACTGCCATCAACACGGACATCGACGTGCTTCCTGTGAACTTTGCACTCCTGCAGCTGGTTGGAGCCCAGGTATGCTCGAAGCAGCTCTTTGTTTTGCCACTTGGTGTTGTTGCAATGTGTGCTGCTCGCTCTTCCTCGTTTTAGCCCAGATAAATTGTGAGGCTTGATCTCTAGGAGTCCATACATGCTCCAAAAGCAGCTGCACCATTTCAGGGCCATCTTCTTACAATATGAAAACGTGTTCTAATTGTAACCTGAGTTCTGGTTTTAAAAGGCTCTTGAACTGTGACTGGAGAAAAATCCCCATTGGGAAACATACAATTTTCTGTCCTGATTGTCAGTGGAATGAGTGAACCTGCAGGCTGCACTCGTTCATCAGCCTTGGGAGAAATCTTGTTCCTAAATGTCACATGTTTGGAAGTGGCTGTTTAACCAAGTTCCAGAAGTGTGTGTGTATAATTTTTTTTAAATATGCCTGATGATGGCTTTTCAGTTGCGTTTGCAGACACTGGCTAATCAGGCCAGGAATGTTCCCTGCGCTGTCTCGTAGCAGTGGCAAAACAGTGATTATATAATCAGTACTGCACTTTATGGAGACTAAATAAGTCTGTTCCCCTTCTGCTGATTCATGTGCTTTTTCATTTTACTCTAACACCTTGGTGAGGCAGTATGAAGATATTATTTACTTCTTTTTAATGGCCCATCACGTTCCTTGACACAGCTATTGGTAATGACGCTATGTCAGAGTGGTTTTGTTTCTCAAGTTCACGTGTTCCTTTCATTTTCTTTGTGTGTCAGATCACTGTCTTGATCTCACAGCGTTTATTTTTATGGTCCCCTAACTTTTTGCAATGTATTTCAAACAATTAATTTATTGTGACTAACACTCCCTCTGTTTTCCTTATCTGACCTTGTTACTCCCGAGTTTTTTTCCACCAACTTGTTTCCTGCTGCTTCTCTTGGAAGATTTCAGCACGGCCAAATGATGCTTAAATAATTTTTAAACTTTGCTTTATTATATTCTTGCTAGTTCACTTTTTCCTATAGCTTCATTTGTGTGTCTGTAGTAAATCATGCTGATCTGGTACACTGATCACCTTCTCACATCTTGTGTTCTTCATCTTTTAGCCCTTGGTTATTGTTTCCTACCCTACTTCTTTTTTAAAGTGTTGAGTAATAACAAAAACCATCTTTTATCACCCTAATCTTCATCTTGAGCCCTTTCTATTGTTCCTTGTGCCATGTACATGCCCAGGGTGGGTCCTGTGTTTGCCTGCTCTCAGAGCAGTGCACATCTGCAGTGTTATATAATTATTGGTGATGGTACCACCGCAGAGGTCAGCCAGGTCTCTGTAATTCTTCTCCCCCTTTCTCCCCCTTGCATTTTTTTAGGTACCTGATCATCAGACAGTAAAGTTGAGTAATGTAGGAGAGAACAAACATTATGAAGTAGCAAAGAAATGTGTTGAGGATTTGGCACTCTACTTAAAGCCATTAAGTGGAGGAAAAGGTGAGTCTCAGCTGAACAGTGGAATTTTCATGTAGCTTGCTTTTAACAGCACTGATTGTAAATGTCAGTGAGGTAATACTCTCATTCTTTTAATAGAATTGCCTTGTGTCTTTAAAAGCTTATTCACACTTGTGACACTTGTTTGTGGTTTTTTTATTTTAAGTTTACAAAATACCCTATTTAATAATACTGCCTTGGGGCTAACTTTGTACTAAAGTTGAACTTTCCCCAATGGATGGCTTTGATGTCAGTTTAAGATTTTAATTAAAGTTGTTTTTGATAAAGAATTACACAGAGCTGCCTAAGAGAAGGGAAGGTACCTGTGACTGGTATCCAAGTGCCAGAGAAAGACATACACTGTTAGAGTTTTTTTTGGGCTCATTTGGATGAATTTGATGAGCAGCACTGCTTTGCCTTTTCTGTCTTTCTCTGAAGGTGTTGCAAGCTTGAATCAGAGTGCCCTGAGCCGTCCCATGCAGAGGAAGCTGGTGACACTGGTGAATTGTCAGCTGGTGGAGGAGGAGGGTCGGGTCAGAGCCATGAGGGCAGCTCGCTCGCTGGGAGAGAGAACTGTCACAGAACTCATCCTGCAGCACCAAAATCCTCAGCAGCTTTCTGCCAATCTTTGGGCTGCTGTCAGGGCACGAGGGTGCCAGTTTCTGGGACCAGGTAAGGGACCTGTACATCTGCAACAGAATATATTTAGCTCCACCTTTCGTTTACAAAAATGTTTTGAAATTTCTTCTGTTCAGTTGAAGTTGTTCGGCCAGGAAGAAAGGAGAAGAGGGAAAAAAAAGCCCTAAGAGTAGTAAAATCTCCTGGCTTAAAGTTTTTAGTTGTTTCCCCTGCCAGTCCATTAAATGTTCTTTGAAATTGAGAGGAAGTATTTCAGAAATCCTGGCAAAGAGGAGTCAATAAGCACACGCTGTGCACTGTTTGTGATGAGTGTAGCAGTACTGCTGCCTGTGATTGGAATTGAATAGCTGTCAATACAATCAGCCTAACCTCAGCTGCAGCATACTTCTTAAATTTATAATGATTGATATCTCTGGTAGAAAACAAATTCATAGTTAAGAATGCAGCTAAAGCAACCACAGACACAAGGAAATTATTTTTAAAATAGAAGTTGTCCTCTCTTGATTCTGGTAACTGTTGATAGCATTCCAGTACTATTCCCATATTTATTTTCCAGCTTCATGATGTGGCATTGATGAGATGTCCAAAAGGACAATGGCTACAAGACTGCACAGTGGGGAAGAGTGTAAAAATTGCACTACTGATGTGTTTATTACTGGAAATTAGTATTAGCTCCAAGTTCACTGTGCTTAGAGTTGTTCTAAATATTTCTTCTAAACTAGCAAGTCTCTTTAAAAGATTTTTTTAGTAAAAGAAAAAGCAGTAAGGAATTACATTCAAGATGATTCAGACGCTCCTACTTATCTATTCAAATACAGTAGCCTTGCTGTTTTCTGGAGTATATTTAACTTTCATTTTTGTGTGTTAAAGCTATGCAAGAGGAGGCACTGAAACTTGTATTACTGGCACTGGAAGATGGCTCTGCACTCTCAAGAAAAGTTCTGGTACTTTTTGTTGTGCAAAGGCTGGAACCAAGATTTCCTCAGGCCTCTAAAACAAGCATTGGTCATGTTGTGCAGCTACTGTATAGAGCATCATGCTTTAAGGTAAAATACCACTATTGTGGTTTGTGCTTGTTTTTTATGATGGACATGGAGATTTTTGGTTAAAGAAGGAATGTTTAACTGTTCATTAGGTCACTAAAAGGGATGAAGATTCTTCTCTGATGCAACTTAAAGAAGAGTTCCGGAGTTACGAGGCTTTGCGGAGAGAGCACGATGCCCAAATTGTTCACATTGCCATGGAAGCAGGACTTAGAATATCACCAGAGCAGTGGTCTTCTCTTCTTTATGGAGACCTGGCACATAAATCACACATGCAATCCATTATTGACAAGGTTTGTCAAAGGGATGATTTTAGTATCTTTGTAGGATTAAATATTACAATAAAAATCAAAGAACTCCATTAATTAACTTTTTTCTTCGTAGTCCTATCAAATATTAATTAAAATTAGATTGAAATTTTTTTCCCTGATGTAGCATATTCATCATATGAAGTACTTTAATTAAAGTTTTGGTGTCTTATGATGAAGCTTCATAGGGCAGATTCTGAGTTGAGAAATAAAATTTCTCTCCGCTGATTCTCTCTATATGCCATCTGAAGACACTGTATATTGCACTTAGATACCAATGTAATGAATATCTTTTTAAGATTAGTAATTGACAGTTGTAAGATGCAGCACACTAATGGTCCCTTTATTTTCAGCTTCAATCTCCAGAATCTTTTGCTAAGAGTGTACAAGAATTGACAATTGTCTTGCAGCGCACGGGAGATCCTGCAAACTTAAACAGGCTGAGGCCTCATTTAGAGCTCCTGGCAAATATAGATCCAAATCCAGGTATGCAGATGGAGCTTTTTAAACTGTTCTTGATATTCTTCATATCTAGCAAAATTAATAATTAAGATGGCAACCTCCGTACCTTGTTTCGAAATTCTCATTGATGAACATAATAAAATCTTCTTCGGGCTCTGAGTTCTGTCCTAGTACTCGGTGTTGTAAAGTAGTACAAGATCTGCCTCTTACTGGTGATACTGGAATTATTGACAGAGTGACAACCCCACTTTTCATCATTTTAGATGCAGCATCTCCAACATGGGAGCAGCTGGAAAATGCGATGGTTGCTGTAAAGACTGTGGTCCATGGGCTGGTGGATTTCATTCAGAATTACAGCAGAAAAGGCCATGAAACTCCACAGGTAACCAGACTTGGTCATTGCATTATGTTTAATGTGCATTTACTGGGAGATGCAACTTTGAAAAATTACTGTTGATTTGAAATATTTATGGCCTTTCCTGTGGGATAATTGATGACACTGTAATGTACTGCTTGCAGATTTTGAGACCCTAGCATTTGTGAATATGGAATCCAGCAGAGCTGGCCGTAGTGAAATCCATACAAGGACAACTTAGCCCCTCTACAAGGAGTGTCCTTGTTTTTCTGATTAAAAATGCAAAATGTAAAGACATACCATGGCTGTATTTTCTGTACTTTAAGCCTAGTTTTATGTGACTGTCTGATAGATGGTAAGAGGAATGTCTTGTGGTTTTTGTTTGTTGTTCTTTTTTAAGCCACAACCAAATAGCAAATACAAAACAAGCATGTGCCGAGACCTTCGACAGCAAGGGGGCTGTCCAAGAGGAACCAACTGTACATTTGCTCATTCTCAGGAAGAGCTTGAAAAGTGAGTGTGGGAGACTTTTTTCTTTTTCTTTTTTTTCCTCCTTTTGATTTAAATCCAAGTAATCTACAGAGATTTTTGATCCATACATTCATTCATTTGGAGGGATTTGTGACTCTTGGTATGACAATTCTTTATATGAAATTGAAGATAAAGCAAAGCAATGTCTGCAGACTAATTCCAGTTTTATATTTTTTATTTTGCCCCGTATGAGGTAAAGTTTCCTTTCCTGCAACTGAGTCTAAGCTCAGTGTCTTTCAAGGATTGGTTATATTACCTACGAGAGAGAATGTTAATTACATCTTATTAAGGAGTGAACTGAGTTACTGAGCAGTATGCAGCTCTGCATTCTAGAAGCTGTTTTTACCCAAATGCCTTTTCAAAGAACTGCAGAATGGGTCTTACAGGAGGAGAGATGATTTTGGGTTCCAATTTTCTATGTCGTGTTCCTTTCAATTCCTTCTTTTTTGCTAGTTTTGCAAATCCATTAAACTTCACAATAAGCACCTTTTATACCATCTTGTCTTTTGTGTGTTTGCACCTGTTTGTTTGTAGATACCGCTTGAGGAACAAAAAAATCAGCTCAACAGTGAGAACATTCCCCCTTCTAAATAAAGTTGGCGTAAACAGCACCGTCTCAACCACAACGGGAAACGTCATCTCTGTCATAGGAAGCCCTGAGGCAACGGGCAAGATGGTGCCAAGTACAAATGGAATAGCTAATCTAGAAACTGGGGTTCCCCAGCTGATCCCCCGCTGTGCAGACACCTCCCTGAGAGCTCTGGACAGCACCAAGAAGGGAGGGAAGACTGGAGCCAATGGCCAGAATGCCTCTGGGTCCCCCACAGAATCACTTCCTGAAAAGTAGGTGGCTTTTCTACATCCAGACAATCTCACAGAACATTCTGCTTTTAGATGATCTGAAATAGTAAATGGAGGTTGTGGGTGGCCAGCAGATGAAGTGTGGTCCTGGGTTGCAGTAATTGCTGGTGCTCAAAGGCTGCAGAGCTGTGTAAGGTCTTGCACTGCAGTGCAGATACAGTCACACAAAGCCTGGGGGTTCAGGGATTCAGTGCCAGCATTGTTGTTTTGATGTTCAGTACTCATGTGCAATATAGACAAAATGATAAATCTCTCCCTTTCTCTTACTCAGTTGTTTTCAGCCTGGTATCTTAGTTACTGTTGGATTATTAATGAAAAATAAAAAGTTATGGCATATAAATAAATTATATGTATATATTACATACTGTTGGGTGATTACTTACGAGTATGTTATGCAATAAATTGTACTCAGAATTTGACATTTCTTAAAAACAAGAAGGATGCACAGTGTGCACTTCCTCAAAACCTTTTTTTGGGGTTTTCACTTAAAATGTATTAGATAATTCTGCAGGAAGCACTGATTCTCTAAACAGCTTTTCAAAGCCTTTATCTTTACCAGAATACACTTACAAAGGGTATCAAAACGTTTATTTCCACTTTTGAGTTGTCCTAGGAGAAAGTCTAAAATGTAACATCACTTTGGGGTATGACAAACAAAATGGCAGAGGAAATGACAAGGCCCAAATTTCCATGTGGGAGTGCACACAAAGAGGGACCTGACTGAAATAAGTGAAAATCTACTTAATGATTTCTTGATAATCCTTTTCAGTAAAATTGGTTCTCCACCCAAGACTCCTGTAAGCCAGGCAGCAGCTACCTCAGCTGGTCCTCCTAATATTGGAACAGAAGTTAATTCTGTGCCTCCAAAATCCAGCCCGTTTGTTCCCAGAGTACCTGTCTACCCTCCACATTCTGATAATGTTCAATATTTCCAAGATCCCAGGACTCAGCTGTCATATGAAGTTCCACAGTACCCACAGACAGGTGAGTGAGATGAGCTCTGATGAAAAAATAGCTCTGGAAAAATAACTTTTATGAGAAATAACCTATGATGTCTATTTTATTTTATCTTTATTTAATATCAGGTGAATCTTCACTGAATGTAATATTAACCTTGTTAATTGCTGAGTATGTTAAGGAATATGCAGTTGGCTCCCAGTGTTGGTGGTTCTTGCTTTTGTGTGCTATGTTATGCAGCTTATACTTGAGCCTGCACAAGAACTTGAACCTCAAGGTCTTTCATCTGCTTTTTCCTTTGTTAGCATTTAATTGTTTTTATTTAGGCTTGTTCTTGCCATGGCCTATCAATGGGGGTATCCATGGGCAGGATTCAGAGGCATAGCCTGCTCCTGCTGGAAGACTTAAATGTCATTGTGCTTGCTCAGAGGTTTCCAGAAGGTTACAGTTGTCTTTTTAGGTTGCACTGTGCATGTTTATATTCAGGCACACGATTGTGGTTTACAGCACTGAGTCATTCACAAGCTCTCAAAAGGTAGAGATGCTCAGGCAATCCTCTCAGAAGAAAGAGCAATGGTTATTTATAGACTGTTTAGGTTTTAGCAATACAGATTTTTATTTTTGAGAGAACTATTTTAACTTCCTATATAAAGAATTGCTGAAGATCCTGTGTTTTCAGTTATAGTTACACCACAGTGCACAGGAGCAATATTTTCCAAACTGGGACCAGTTGGTGAAGGGCCAGGCCTGCATCTGCAAATGTGGTTGTCATAAAGGAAATAATAGTTAACAGAAACATGGTAGGGTCAGTAAGGGGTTTGTGAAGTGTGATTCCTCATTTTCTAAAGGTACTTACCAATGCTATTTAGAGTTTTAGAAGGTATAAAATTTTGGGTCATTTGTGGTTGCATTAAACACGCCTTTTTCCAATTTTGAAGGGTATTTTCCAGCACCTCCAACAGTACCAGCTGGTGTGGCTCCCTGTGTTCCTCGCTTTGTGAGGTCCAATAACGTTCCAGAGTCCTCCCTCCCACCTGCTTCCGTGCCATATGCCGATCATTACAGCACATTTCCCCCTCGGGACCGCCTGAGCTCTCCCTACCAGCCCCCTCCTCCGCAGCCCTACGGACCAGTCCCTCCCGTCCCCTCGGGAATGTACGCTCCGGTCTACGACAGCAGGCGCATCTGGCGTCCCCAGATGTACCCACGAGAGGATATCATCAGGAGCAATTCTTTACCTCCCATGGATGTGATGCACTCATCTGTCTATCAGACATCTCTACGGGAGAGGTACAACTCACTGGATGGGTATTACTCTGTGGCTTGTCAACCTCCGAACGAGCAGAGGACTGTGCCTTTACCAAGGGTAAGTGAGAGCCAGGAAGGGAAGCTCTGTGCTGGGTTGGTTCTGAAAGTCATTGCTGGAGAGTTGGTAAATAATTAGTACAGACCTGTTTATTACAGTGATAGAGACATGTCACTTGGACAAAGTTCTTGGTTGGTTTTTAACCTTAAAATGGGCTTGCAAAACAGACCACTGTAATCTGCATCAGGACCAGAGCCCCTTTGCCTCTTTAATGCCCACGTGTGTTGCTTGAATTAATTGCATAGCTAAGATTTGAGTTGCCACACAAATTCTTGTGAAATTCTTCAAGTGGTATCAGTGGAGGGTTACAGACCCAAGGAAATTTGGGGATTTGAGTGAGTCCCATGCAAGTATTTGCCTTCTGATTAGAATGTGATGGCATATGCAGTGCTTTGTTTATTCTTTCCAGGAGCCTTGTGGTCATTTGAAGACTGGTTATGATGAGCAGCTGAGACGGAAGCCGGAGCAATGGGCACAGTACCACACACAGAAAACTGCTCTGGTGTCGTCAACCCTTCCTATGGCAACACCATCTCCAACACCACCTTCTCCTCTCTTCAGTGTCGACTTCAGCACAGAGGTGGGAAGCCAAAGAACTTCTTTATTTTCCCTTCCTGTTTCTGTAAGATGCCATTCAATATTTCTAGTAAAGATTTTCTACCTGCTATTTATTGTTCATAAAGCTAAGTTAATCTAGCAAAAGGAAAGCGATATCTAATAACGATGCAATTCAGTTTGGTATTAAGTTGATGCTAAATATGACTGGAGAAAAAGGTCAAGAAGTGAAGTGATTCAATTCAGCCTCACTAAATGAAATGTAATTTTATTGAACTCACTTTGTGAACCTCCAGGTTTTTGTGTAGGAAACAGCAATTGTGTTTTCCATTAAAAAGTACATTGCCTTTGAAACTCCAAATGGCTTTTACTTGATGAGTAGCCTGAATCAAACTTCAAATGCTTATAAAGTCCCAAAGAATGCATTCTCTTAAAAGTGGCAAAAGGCATTGGTAGGACATTGTGTTCTGTGATAAGTCCTGTAAGGAAGAAGAGGAGCTTAAGAAATAGCAACAGTGTGCTTTTGAAGAAAAGAAAACCCTTAAAATATTTTATTCTAGCTCTCTCAATTAGATGTGTTCAAGAAGCTAGTTTGAAAACCACTGGGCCAAGCACTCTCAGCTGTGGTTTGACAGTTTTGTTGGTGATGTTTGAGATGTTAAGAATGATTATTCAGATCAGATCTTGTAGATGTACTTGAAGTGCCTTATGCATGCATTCAAGGTGGATCAGGATTTAGTCATTTTCACCCAGGTTGGAGGGTTGTAAGCTGTATTTCTATTTACCACTGGCTAATACATTAAAGGAAAATGCATGGCTTCCTCTCAGTTAAGTTACTGTAGATATTTGCCTAAAGCAACCTGACACTAACACAGATTCCAGTCTCTCATCTTGGCAGGCCGGGCAATTATTTATATGGCAGAGTTGGCCCTCTGACAGCTGCCAGGGGCACTGGTTTAAAATTTGACTAAATAGCTTTTGTTGTCCCCAAGTCAAGTCTTGAATATGGCTGGAACTCTTTGATTGACTTTTGAGGTACATTTACTGCTATTTAATTAAATTATCTTCTCATTTGCAAATTGAATTCCCTGTTTTTATTATTCACTGCTTATTTATTCCCTTTTCTGTAGTTCTCAGAGAGTGTCAGTGATTTGAGTGGAACTAAATTTGAGGAAGACCATCTCTCTCACTATTCACCGTGGTCTTGTGGCACTATTGGCTCTTGTATAAATGCTATCGACTCAGAGCCCAAGGATGTGATTGCCAATTCCAATGCCGTGTTAATGGTAGGGGTTTTCTGCATGTTCTCTCATTAGTGTGCTGATCCTTACATGCTCAAGTGTCTTCTGTTTGGTTAAACCAGCCTTTTTTTTAAAAAAAAAAAGAAGGTGATATCCTTCCATTATTAGTATTTAAAAGTAGTTCTGCTCATTTTAAGTTGTTTGGAATATCCTTTTCCAGTTTTGTAAATAGGCAACAATAATGAGAAAGTTACTGGCCAGCTGAAGAATGTGCATAACCTCAAATGAGTCCATGTATCTCCTGTCTCCTGAACATGCAGGATTTGGACAGTGGGGACGTTAAAAGGAGAGTGCATTTATTTGAAACACAGAGAAGGGCAAAGGAGGAAGATCCTATAATCCCGTTCAGCGATGGACCCATCATCTCCAAGTGGGGTGCAATCTCCAGGTCATCCCGCACAGGTTATCACACAACTGATCCAATCCAGGCCACTGCTTCCCAAGGAAGTGCTACTAAGCCCATCAGTGTATCAGGTACAAGTTCAGGCTTTGTGTGACAAGAATTCATTATTTACACCCACCATGAGCATTTCATCCTCTTTGTGCTTACTGCAGCAATGAAGTGCAAAGAGCTAAAGAACGTGTATATCCCACTGAACAGCAAAGAAGAGAGTGAATGCTGTCTTCATTCTTTTGCAGATTATGTCCCTTATGTCAATGCTGTAGACTCAAGATGGAGTGCCTATGGCTCAGATTCTGCCTCCTCAGCACGTTATGCAGAACGGTACGGACTCCTTCCCGAGCTCTGTTCACAGCTTTTTCTGTAGCTTGCACTTCTTCAAAGTCCTCAGTGTGTGTGGGGGGAATCTGGAATGTCTATTAATAGACATTCTTAATTTTAAAGTAAAAGACTTTTTATCTATCCAGCATAGAGCCTTGGAAAAAAACTAGGTTAAAACTTGTGTAGTCTTTAATACTTAATGCAGTTAATAGTGCACAATTACTAGCAGTGTATCCCTTGAGAGACCTATCAAAGAGCTGGAGTCAGGTACTGCCAAGTTGTCATGTCAAAATCTTGAGTCGTTTCAGGGTTTTTTGCCACATCTTACCCAGATGTAAAATAAGGATGTTTGCTTCATACAGTGCCTTGAAGTATTAAGAGCCACAGTGAAGATGAACACATTGTCTAAATCACATCTAGTTTCTTTCCAAAAATCTAAATTGATAGACTAATGAAGTTATGGAATGTTTGATTTAGAGAATTTGCTTTTAATTCCTAGTTTTGCCTTCTTTCTTTTAAAGGGACAAGTTCATAGTTACAGATTTATCTGCTCACAGGAAGCATTCCAGCACTGGAGATCTACTGAGTATTGAATTACAGCAGGTGAGATACCATGAGGGTTTTTTAATTTAAAAGAAATTGTTTAATAAAGTGCTCTTAAATAAATTTTCTTAGTGTAGCTGTCTGACTGCACATGGTTTAGGTGTAATGTTTGATAACTGAGCTGTTTCTTTCCATAGGCTAAAAGCAACTCCTTACTCCTTCAGAGAGAGGCAAACGCGCTTGCCATGCAGCAGAAGTGGAATTCTCTAGATGAAGGCAGTCGTCTTACCTTAAACCTTTTAAGCAAGGAAATTGATTTGAGGAATGGTGAGGTAAAGAAAGGGGTAATTGGGATGAAACAAACCTTAGAGGGTGTTTATGTATATACAGAAGCACATGGATTTTAACTAAGAGTTGAAACTTAGTTTTAACCCTCCCAAATATTTACAGCACGTTCTGTGCAAGTTAAGTCACTGTTGTAAAACTCAGTTATTTCCCTGAGATTAGGCAGGCGCACCTGCTATGCTGCTGCTCCAAATGTGCATTTACAGACTGGGAAGAATGGACAGCAATTTTCATGCAGTCATTAGTTTTTGTCTATTTGTACATGTTATAAATCTAAACGTTTTGTCAATGGACTCATTAGTATTCATTTTATCTCTGTTTCATTACTTCATTGTGATTCAATTTAGCCTTGTATCCTGTGTTGTCTATGCCTGAAGTTCATTTTTGTCTGACTGGCTCTCTTGTATCGTAGAAATGTTGTGTGCTAGAAATGCATCTTCTGTTTTCACTTTAGTACTCCAGAGTTGTGTGAAGCTGATGAAAAAGCAGCTTGATATTTAGAGAACATGTTAATTCTTTCTTAGACTGATTATCCTGAAGACTGTGCAGACACAAAGCCAGACCGAGACATTGAATTGGAGCTGTCAGCCCTCGATACAGACGAACCTGATGGGCAAGGTGAACAGATAGAAGTGAGTACAGAAATCCGTGTCTAAAGAGCTCACTGAAGCTTTTCATTAGTCTTTATAGATTAGTGTGTTGATAGCAAAGCCTTTTGGTTGTAGTCCTAGTAATACATCCAGCATTTCTCTTATTTAGCACTTGGGGTCTTGTACTTCTCACTCAGATTATATATTAACCTGGCAGTTAATATTAGTGAAGTTAAAAACAACTCACAATTTATACTGCTCTTGTCATTCACAGCCATCTTTGAATAATTGGCTTTTCCTTTAGCCAAATGTGGTAGACATTCCAATAGTATGACATAGAATTAAGGAGTTTTATGACCAGACTCCGGTTTCCATTAGCATAATGCAAGTGGAACTTCATAGGAAAATGTAAAGTTGGTAGGAACAGAGTTGATGGGCATTTCTCCTTTTCTCTTGTAGGAGATTCTGGACATACAGCTAGGGATTAGCTCCCAAGAGGATCAACTGCTCAATGGAACAACCGTAGAGAACGGGCATCTGCTAAAGCAGCACCAGAAAGAATCTATGGAACAGAAGAGACAAAGTTTAGGTGAAGACCTTGTGATTCTGTGAGTGTTAGACAAAACAGCAGTGTCTGCCAGTGTTAGACAAACAGAAGCATCAGAATAGTGGAAGCATGATTGTGTAAGGATGAACTACGTACCTGCTCAGACTTGGATTAGACATCTGCATTGTTTGTACATGGTGGAGTGAGAAGAACCTGTTGAGAAATAGAATTAGGCCACAAAGCTGAAAGTCCCAGGCTGGTACCATTGTTCGTATGCATCGTTGTAATCGTACACACTGAAATGTCACAGCTGTTCAAAACAACCTTTCACAGTCAGTAAGCAAAAAATGCAGAATATTTTTATAGTTAACAGAAATTAAGAAAAACTTCAAAAGGTGAAATGGCGGACTGTTTGCACAAATCTCCGTGGAGAGGTAGATTTTGGAATACACTATTTTAGGTTTATATGTTCTGTAGTCTTTAATGAGTAAAGCAGCCTTTGAAAACGAGGCAGACTACTTTAACATCTCGAGCGTACCATTCCAGAGGAAGATGTTTAGCCTGTTGCTAAAAATGAGTTTGTCAGTATTTATTTAATGCACACAATTCAGTTCCGGATACTTGTGCATGTCCTTGTTTAATATTTGTGTAACTTATTTTTCTCCTCAGGGAGGAGCAGAAAACAATCCTGCCCGTAACTTCTTGCTTCAGTCAGCCGATCACAACATCTGTTAGCAATGCAAGCTGCCTGCCCATCAGCACATCAGTCAGTGTTGGCAGCCTCATTTTGAAAACTGCTCACATTATGTCTGAGGATAAAAATGACTTTTTAAAGCCTGTTGCAAATGGCAGGATGGTTAACAGCTGAAAGGCATTCATCTTTCCAGCTTGTGACCACACCATGGAAGCATTTACACTAGCTTTTTATATATATAATATATATTATATAATGTATATTTTTTTTAAAAAAAATAATATTGGGGTCATGCATTTCCTGTGGACTCTTTGATACTTCAAGCCCCTCTCGCATTAGCATTCTGAAGAAAAAAAAACTTACTTTAGTAGGGTAAGGCGTTCACTTTCCACAAATGAATGGAATTTGGACATTGTTTTACTTAAGCTTAAAGCAGCTTTTTATGAGTTTGTAGCAATCTGGTGCGGTATCTGAGCCATTCTTGTTGAAAATGGCTTCTGTAGAAAACTAACAACTCAGTTATTTAAACTAGCAGGATCCTACGATGATACATCTAGTGAAAGGAAGACTAACTTATTTGTCTCTATTTTGTTTCATGAGAGAAGAACTTTTGTCTTGTTGCAGCTGCTTTTTCTTTAGTTGTGGAACTTTGCATGGAGTCTTGTTTCCTGTTGGAAGACTGAGAGGTGGAGATTTGGACTCGAGGCTTTTACAGGGTTAACACACCATCAGCTTTGCACTGCTGCGTTATTTGCAGGTCTGTGGGGCAGTGCTTTGCTGCAGCTTTTGGTTTTCATTCCCCCCAGTTGATGCTTTAGTGCTGTAGATACACACACACAGACTACTTGTCCAAGTAAAGTTATCAGAAGTAAATCAAGTGCCTAAGTCCTCCAGCTAATGTACTAGGTATTGATTTCCCCAAGCTATACGTGAAACAATTTTCAACAGTTTTGAGAGGTTATGCACTAATGTAACAGCAATTTTGGGGTTTTTTTTCCTCCTCCTTTTTCGCTTTTTCATTAATAGTTCTCAACTTGGAGATTATGGGATCCAGATGACTTGGCAAAAAGTATCAGGTGCTCTTGGCTTTCCTTTGAAAACCCTGTATCTAGTGTTTGCACTGACTAACAAGATGGTATTGCTGTTTTTTGTACTGTTTTGTTTTAATTTAAACTAAATATTGGGAATTTGAGGTGGTTGTAATTACCTTTGTTAAATGTTTTTAATCATAATCTTGTATTCAGGTTTAATTTTTGTTTATTCAGTGGCAACTTATTTGCAAAGACCTTGAAAATACAATGAGATAGCATTATCTGACCTTCAGAGTGCTGAAAACTGTATGAATTTATGCCCTGTTAAGAGGTGACTGAGAATCATGTTAGACATGTCAACTGAAAATTGGTTTTCATAAATACACATGAACTAGAGCCCTGGGCATATTTTTTTGAGAAGCTTAAAAATCCACTTTTTTTTTCTTTTAAGAAAGCAGGACTCTCCCTCCTGATGATTACTATCTTCTTGTTTGTCCTCTTACTTTTCTTTGTGACAAGTTTTACATTTTTTTATGTTTTTATTAACTTCTGTGAAGTTGTTTACTCTGAAAATTGTACTGGAATATTTTAAGCCAAGCTGATCTTTCACCAGGTGTACTGCATGTAAGGGCTTTTCCTGCTAGCAAAATGCTTAAAGAGGATCATGTTACTGGTCGTCTGAGTTGTTATTTTACAAAATCACAGCTATGTGGTCGGGTAAGATTTTGATAACTGTTTTGTGCACGCTTCTGGGGGGTGGGGGTTGGCATTTCCCTGAGGGTTACTGATTAGACTAAGTAAATATTGGTGTTTGATATCTCTCCTAACGAACCTGTCCATGAAATAATTATGTTGTAAATATACCTGCAAATCCAAGGGTTAGTTTTGATATTCTGGTGTCAGTATGGAAGATCTTACACATCTATTTAATACTCCAATGTCAAGGAATGTATGTAGAAAAACAGTCAAGTAGTTTTTTCTTAGTTTCCTTTGGCTGTTGCTGTACCTTCTCCAGCCAGTGCCACCTCACTCTAGGGTTAGACTGACGCTTCTTTCACTCGCTACGTGAAGTGAATGGATACAAGAACCAGACCACCTTTGTCACCTTAACTTATTTCCTATTGATGTTAACTTTAACTTAGAATGTTAGACATAAATATGATTGTTGTATATTTTATACCAAGACCATTCTGTAAATATGAATTTCTATTACTTTTGAAATGCTTCTGAGATACTATTATTTGCTGTACAATGTAATTCCAAAACAGATATGCAAACAAGTATGTCTCTTTCATGGATATTTAAACAGTGAGATCTTCCATGTTGAAGGTGATGTAATTTTTTTAAAAGATTTTTAAATTTTAAATTGCTATTTTGTTACAAAAATAGAGAAAATATAAAGGTTTGAGAAGTCCTTATTTGCCCTCAGGGAAAGAGCCCTCTGTGCACCAGAACTCCACAGAACATCTTCAGCATGATCTGAGGGTGAATATATACTACATAAATTGATTGTGTATTTACCTTAACCTTTTAATTTTAAAATGGCAATTTTAAAAACTTGGTTGTGCTCTGCTGGAGGGGGTTGGGATAAGCTGCTTACACACATTTGCCTGTTTGTCCAGTGAAATGACATAAGCCTGACATACTCCTGCCAAGGTCTTGGCATATTTAAGAACAAATATATCTCTAGACTCTTGTCTGCAGCAGGAGGTCCCGTGATAGAGCAATTCTCTAGGGTGACCATACACTTCTTATGGAAAGTTGGTTCTCAACTGAGGCTAGAGTTTTCTGGTTGAATTTTTAACCTATAATGACAGGCAAAAGAATTATTTGGGGGTTTAACAGCATGCTGGCTTTGTCTTACGGTTTTAACACTGACTGTGTGGTTTTTTGCCATGAAACTAATGCCCTCCAGTGCCCTGACAGGGAGAAGAAGCTGCAGGTGGGAACACCTGGCTCTGGCTTCCTTCTTTGTTGAAGTTTCAGCCCTTGACCCTTTACAAACAAGTATGTATTCATTTGTTAGTTGTAAATCAGGTGCCTTTGGGCTATGGAAGGGCTTATTTTCTGACACGGAGAGAGTGACTTACCTTTGTGTGTCAATAGCAGTGATGCCCATTTAGGTTTTGGCCTAATTTACTGTGCTGTCAGAAAAGAAGGCCCGGAGCAGATTGAGGAAAGAGATTGGCTCTTTTGCTTTGCTTGGACAAGCATTTTGAGTTGAGTTGGTTTGGTTAATTTTTTATTTTTTTTTTCCCCATTAGGGGTACAGCAGGGATTTCACATGCAAGAGAGACAGGAATTATTAGTATCTAAGTTAATTGTGTTGCCTCACTACCTGGATTCATTCCTTGGTTTGCCTCATAGGTCTTAATAGAGACTAATGCTTGTGCTGGGAGAATGCTTGTGTGAGAAAGTAACTATCTGTACATTCTTAACATATACTTAGAGCAGAGTGATTGCCCTGCTACTGATATTTTGTTCCTGTAAACAGGTGACAAGAAATGAATCTTAGTGTTTATGCAGATTTTGCATTGTAGAATGTATACTAGACCCTTCAAAGGCAAGGTTAGACTCTTTGCAAAGCAAACTGGCGTTGGTTCTTGGTAGTCTAGTACAGGGACACTAAAGTTTGGCATTTGATTTAGGAAAAAGGAAGCAGTTGTACACAGCTGATTATGCTAAATAAGCTCTTAATTAAGCTCTTTGTAGAAGTCTAATTTGGAAGGTTTTAGTGCTTTGATAACTCAATTGAAATTTTAATTTCTCCTGTACTCAAGAGCTGAATGCTGTTCTTGTATAATAGTGTACTAGGCTGGATGAGGTACAAAATATGCACAGTGGTCAGAAACAGCTGAGGAAAGAACGCTTAAAATAACTCAATCTAAACTCAGAATAGTTCCAAACATTGGTTTTGTTTGCTTTTTTAAAGCACAAGTTGTCAAGTTGTACCTGTTGCTGTACATAAACACTGTATGCCAGCAGTTCCTTGATCATATTTGTGAACAGACTTTTCATTAATTCTGAGACTGGTATTAAAGGAAGGTGTTGAATTTGAGAGTGTAACAAAATGAGAAACGATCAGATGATCTGTAGGATGTAAAAGTCCATTTTTATGTTGTAGTTTAATCCCATTGTTAGGAAGTTCCCTCTCATTGAGGGACCTCTTCTGCAAGCAGAACACAATAAATGTGCTTTTTTTAAATGACCCAATTTCCCAGGATGAATGAACAGCTGACTTTGGCAGTAGTCATCCCCCTGCATCTCTTTGCTGGCAAGGGAGCAGGACAAGGAGGGGAAACAACCCCTAAAACTGTCACTGATGAAACAAAAAGTGCCCAATGCCCAAACATAATTCTACACCCCATTATTTAAGGATGCTTGTGGAAGCTTTTAATCACTCAAGATTTTGCTGTAAAAGCTGAAATAAAGCAGAGCCTGGCTGCGTTTCTTACTGCCAAAAGCCAAGGTCATTTGCACATAGCCCATGGATTTCTCCAGAGTAGATCTCCGTTACCCAAGGCATGGGAATGCATGCGTTTTCTTAGCTGGGCAAACAAGTACATTATACAGTAGTTGTGATACAACACACGTGGCTTTGATTTGTACTGCACATACCCACTGTACAGCCACTCCGAAGTATTGTGGTTAGCTTGCAGCATCTGCTGTCGCATTGATACTGTTTACTGCGTATTCTTTTCCCTGGAAGTTTTAAAGAAAATTTTTTTTCTTGTTGCATTGATTACATTTTATAAATTTGCTTAGCTGGAAAGTTTGGGAAAAGAGGCCTGTTTGTCAATTGTACAACCGATTGTGAAGCTCTAGTGTGAATATTTTTACGTCTGTATTAGACATTTTCTTTGCAAATCTATTGTTCGATTGAAATGTAAATGAAATAAAAGATGGTGTACACCCATCATGTATAAAGCAGGCACCATCGCTACGATGGATTTAATGCTCATTTTTATGGCGCATTCTCAGCTTCTATTTAAAACTATAATTTAAAGAAAAAAAAAAATCTGTAAAATGAAATGGGGATATATGGGGGAGTAAATTCTATTCCGTTTATTTCGGTTTTGATTCCCAATGGTAATGTTTCCCTTCGTGTTAGAGTAGGGGGGCCCCGGCGGGGCCCGTGTGTCGCTGTAGCACTGACGTGCAGAGGTTGTAGCTTTGGCTGGGCACGGATAGAGCATCCCGGTTCGGTGTTTGAGAGACTCGATGGAAGAAGTTTGCAGTATTGACATGTATTTGCATGCACGAATAAAAATTATTTGTCCACCTTAAAACTCGGCTGTTTGTCGTTATCGGGGCTGGGGAGGGCCGGGGGGAGCGGGAAGGGGACGGAGCGGGGCGGGGGCCCGGCAGCTGCCGGTGCCGTTCCTCGGGCGGATGCTCCCGCCGTGCCGGTGCCGGTGCCGGTTCCGTTCCCGGTTCCGGTGCCGTTCCCGGTTCCGTCGCGGGGCAGGGGCAGCGCGGCCGGGCCCGTCTCCTCCCCGGGCCGCCTCCTTCCCGCCGTGCCACGCGCGGCGGCCCCGGAAGGCGGCGGGAGCGCTGAGGCGGCGGAGGGACCGGGCCGGGCCGGGGGAAGCGGGAGCAGTGAGGCCGGGCCGAGGAAGGCAGGAGCGCTGAGGCGGCGGGGGGACCGGGCCGGGCCGGGCCGGGAGCAGCAGGAGCGGTGAGGCAGCGGCGGGGCCGGGCCGGGCTGGAGGCGGCGGGAGCGCTGAGAAGGCGGCGGGGCCGGGCCGGGCCGGGGAAGGCGCCGGGCGGGGGCTCGGCCGGGAGCGGGCGGTGGGAGCTGAGCCGGTTCGCTCGGGGCCCATCGCAGTCACCGGCCCCGGCCGAGCGTGTCCCGCCCCATGCCCGGCCCCGCGGCGGAGCGATCGCGGTAATCCCGGCCCATCTGCCGCTGTAATCGGCTGTATCTGGGGTTAACTCCGCGGAACCTGCAGCGTTCGGCAGGAAAACCGGAGGCGCGCTGTGTCTGAGGGCTGACTGCGGGGTCTGTGCCACACACACGGCCTGGGCTGGCTGGGAGACTCCTGCACAGTCAGTCAAGCGTGAGCCCGAATCAACTGATTTGATTAAAATTTCTTCTTCCAGGTCTTGGCAGAAGCTTATCTCTGAAAGACTGGAAAAGAATACAGGTCAGAACACTTTAATTTGTTAGTGACATTGATAGTTTTTCAACTCAAATAAATTGTTGTTAAATAATGCAAATAATGCTCAGTAGCTAGGAATCGGCCTGATGGAGCTGTGGGGCTCTGAGGTTTTAAATCGAGTTTTAAATTGTGGCTTAAGAGTTAACCCAGGTGACTGACTGCTTCGAGGGCTGTTTGAGAGTGGGCTGTATTCTCCTGAGATTAAAAACTACCCTGAGGAAGTAAAGGAGCATCGTGATGCACGTTTGATCAGAAATGCAACTTCTGTTTTGTTAATTTATTTTTAGAGCACAATGACTACTGCAGATGATAAACTGCTTGGTGAGAAGCTGCAGTATTATTACAGCAGCAGTGAGGGTGAGGATGAAGACAGTGAGAAGGAGGATAAAGAAGGGGAGAGCAGCATTCCTGAAAGTGTGGGCGAGGTGGAGCTCAGCAGTGATGGCAGCGCTGTCAACACAGGTATCATCACATCAGTGCATGTCTTTGTAAATCATTTGTGCATTGGAAATTTTGTATGTTCTTCTAAAATTCTTTTTTTTAAATGAAACTCCTGGATTTATGCATGTTTGAGTCAGAGGGTGATCAGTTCCTGGCTGTTGTCTAAGCTTATTTTGACTTCTCCTCTGAGAGAATTCAAATTCAGCATTATGTCTGAAGCAGTCAGGTTTTGGATAGAAGCTGAGGCAAGGCTGATTTGTACTATTTGATTGATAATATATCATTATTTTCGTTCTGATGAAAGCCATGCTAACAACAGAGGAACTCTTGTGGGCTGGTTGTTCTATTTCAAGAGCACATATATTAATCTTTGGGGCAATTACAAGAGTAGCCTAGTTAAATAAAGTGTAGCCTTCTTATTAAAAAAATATAGAAACTCAAGGATATCCAAATGGCAAATTACTCATTTCAGTGTTTTGCATAGTTACGAAAACATTTATGACAGGGTCACTATTTTACTGATTTATAAATTATCCCTTGATTGTAAATGGTAGGTAAAATTGTGTTGTGTTTTTTATATGAAATGCCTGCACGCGGAATTGCAGGTCCCAAGGGAGTCATTAACGACTGGCGAAGGTTTAAACAGCTGGAGACGGAGCAGAGGCAGGAGCAGCGCCGCGAGATGGAGAGGCTCATCAAGAAGCTGTCCATGACGTGCAGGTCTCACTTGGATGACGAGGCTGACAAGCAGAAACAGAAGGAGCTTCAGGAAAAAATCAATGGAAAGGTAGGATGGCACAAAGGAATTCAAATGCCACTTAAGTGTTTAACAGTTTTGTTTGCCTGTGGTAACAGATAAGTGATGTAGCCGGAACAACCAAAGAAATCAAAAAACTTTTTGCAGATTTCTCATCTGTTGATCGAGTAAGTCATCTTCAGGGGATTAATATGAAGAGTTGTACAGCAAAATTATGAATGCTGCCTCCCCTGCCTGAAACTAGGAGCCCTTATTAATTTAAAAAGGAGGTGTTGAGAATTCAAGTCTGAACTCCAGAAATTGAGAACATAGGAGATGGTGAATGGTTTTAATCAGCTGGGCTGTGAACTAGCCCTGAGCTGTAGTCAGAGAAGTTGCTAATTCGCAGATACCTTTGTGCCTTCAGATGATGGAAGGTGGCTGTGCTCTCCTGTATCTTGAGTGATGCAGATAAGCCTAAGGAAGCAAGTGAACAGAGATAAAATACATAAAATGCTGTTAATTTCAGTTCCACAGGCACGATGGTGGCACAGAGTGTTAACTGAACGGCTAAATGAAGTGCTGGTGAGAAAGAAGCTCATCTTAGGTCAGGCACAGTTTCCAAGCCAGCACTCCCAGCTCGGTGAATGCACATGGCCACCATTAACCTGGATTAAAGTGGGAGCACAGAGCAGCCACTTGTGTTATTAGTGCAGCTTGTGGAAACTGGAATACCCAGGGCTGAAATCGCTGTTCCCGATGGACATGGTTTCTAATTAGATCAGAATGGAGTGTAATGCACAGGGTGCTTCAGCCTTCATGGCTTGCGCTGTTATTAGAGATGAGTGACCCACATTAATCCTCTTGATTTACGTTCTCATTATGTAAGTGACCCATATAGTGGTGCAGATGTTTGTCAGGAATCTCTGTGTTTTTCAGATGACTTTACAAGAATACAACATGATCCACAATGATGAGGATGATGAGGAATTCCTGCAGCGCTACAGGAAGCAGCGGATGGAGGAGATGAGGCAGCAGTTGTACAGTGGGCAGCAGTTCAAGCAGGTGTTTGAGATCACCAGTGGAGAAGCATTTCTGGACACCGTGGACAAAGAGCATAAGAGCACACTGATCATGATCCATATCTATGAAGATGATATCCCTGGCACTGAATCCTTGAATGGCTGCATGATCTGCCTGGCTGCCGAGTACCCAACAGTGAAATTCTGCAGAGTGAAGAGTTCACTCATTGGTGCCAGCACTCGCTTCACTAACAATGCCCTGCCAGCCCTGTTGGTCTACAAGGCAGGGGAGCTCATTGGCAATTTTGTGCGCATCACTGACCAGCTTGGAGAAGATTTTTTTGCTGTAGACCTGGAGGCTTTTCTGCAGGAGTGTGGTTTGCTGCCAGAAAAAGACGTACTGCTCCTGACTTCCATACAAAACCCATCTGCATGTTACAGTGAAGACAGTGATCTGGAAATAGACTGAGCCATTTATGCCAGGAGCCTGTAGGTGTAGTTGTGCTGTGGGATGTTCTTGTGCTAGGGATTGTTCTCTCTCCTCCATCGTGTGGGTATTTATTCCTCCCCTTCATGCACCTCAACTGTTGCTCATTAAAAATAACAACAAGTTCCCAACATTTTCTTAAAATAATTCCATATCTACAGCTAAACCAGTCTCATTTCTATGCAATTCAGATGTGTTTTACTGGCCCCAAAGTTCTAACACGATTCAGTCAGTTTAGGAAATTGTCTGTTGTCATGTCTCAGTGTCCTTGCACGTTCCAATTGAGATGTGGCCACCAACTCCCTAGGACAAGAACTCAGACTGCAAATAAAAGAGTTTTTAAAAATTCAAGATTTACTAGCCTGGTGCTGCACTGCTCCAGTTGAACGTGTGAGGTCCCATGTTCCATTCCACACTTTGCAGTCTCCTTCCTGTTCTTGTTCTTACATTTGGTTGTAAATTTTTGTTCCTTTCTCACTTACAAATAACGACAACTCCTGGCTTCATCCTGAAAATTGCTTTTCAGCTGAAAAGGGTCCTTCTTCCCTTAACCTTCTCTGAGACATAAATGCAATTACAGCTCTTAATACATTCTTGGGTTTTCAAATACCCATCCTTGGAGCTCATCAGAAAATGAGCTCTGCCTCTTCAGAGAGACTGTCTGCTACAAAGAACTCCAACGTGTGTGCTGAACAGCAGCAAGGAGAATTTTATTGGCAAAATGCAGAATTGAATAACCTCAGAATTTCATCTCTTGCTAAAATGACTAAATCAGTGCTAAAGTTCTTCTCTGCTTTCAGTAGTAGTAAGTAGACTGTCATTACCTAAATACATGACCCAATGTAATGCCATGATTTAATGATTAAATTTAATTGCAATTTTTATGTAAAGCACTTTAGAACACCAGAAAGAATTGCAAACGTGTCTGTGGATCTTAATAGGATCTTAATAGGAATGGATCTTGGGCTAGAAAAAGGAGAATTTCTAACTGTATCTATTTAAACTATGTTTTAAAAAGTAGTATGAGCAGAAAAATAAATAATCTCTAATTGAAAATGACTGAGTTGGCACAGATTGTAGCTGTTTTAAGGAAACTGGCAGAAATCCAGGTTTTCAAATGTGGTGAGAGATTTCTTTTCATCTGAGAATTGCAGAAAAAAAGCCTATGTAAGTTGTATGAAATTAAATAATCGAGTGTGGATATCAACACATTTAAGGGAAATATCAAAGTAACGGTAACTCATATCCAGGATGAGATTCAGTGAAGTCTGTTGTACAGACAGGATGCATTTTAGCATCATCATAAAACCTGTCCTGGAGAGGGGATCAAGGCAGAGCTGTCTGGTTGAGTTACTTTGAAGTTTTCTTTTTATAAAGTATTTTTCTTTTTTTTTTGCCCCCTATGGCAGCAAAAGTGTAACAGGATCAAACCTCTCCTGCTGCTGTGTGTCCAGTGGCCTGGAGCAAGGTGACTCCTGGTGAGGAACCTCCTGTGCTCAGGTAGGGGAGAGGTGGTTTGCAGTGCCAGTAGCAAAAAAGGAGAACAAAAAAGGTCTGAATCCAACTAATCATTGATCTGGAAGTTTCTAACAAGGCCAAGGGAGTGAGGGGAGAGAAGCTGTGCCCTAACCCTGCTGCTTGTTCATGCACAGCCACGCAGCTGTCAGCAGGGAGAGGAGGCTGAGCTGGGAAAAAGCTGCTGCTGCTTTTGCCCTTTCTTGAAGATGCATTTTCAAGGAGTTCTATAAATAGAAGTTGAGAAAGCACTTGTCAGTAGGTGTGTTGCCTCTGGGAAGTGTTTTGTTTTGGAAGGAGCAGTGCAGTGCAGGGAGGCAGCCAGGAATGACGGGTGTTACGGGCCCTGGCGGTGGCATCACCTGGGTTTGCTCAGTTAATGATGTTCCAATACAAACAGCAGAGCTTGGGCACGGAATGTGAGTGCACAGGGAAGCACAGATGGTTTCTTGGCAAGGGCAGGGATGAAATCCCAGGATGAGCTCAACATAGACATTTAACTGTGGTGCCAGCATGGGTGCCAGGCAATGCAGGACAAAGAAAAGCAAAGAAAAGATTACACTGAGTTTTTCTGGCCTCCTATCTGCCTCTTCTTGGTACAATGTTCAAAATATGCCTTTGCTGAAAGTCCAAACAAGGTTTCCTGTGCAGTCTGGCCTGACTCCTGCAGCAGAGGGGCCTGCTGGGTGGGCTGGGAGAGTCTGGAGGGGGGATTGCTTTTTTCCTTCTGCTCAGTGAATCATCGCCTCTGCTGCCACACAGCCCCAGATGGATGTTGTCATTGTTGTTTCAGGAACCCAGGCAGCCCCATCCTCCTGTCCCTGTCCATCCTCACCGCAGGCAAGCCACAGCTGGGCTCCTCAGAGGCCTCTTTAAAGATACAGAGGCTGTCCTATGAGCTGTGTTTACCAAGAGCTCAAATAGAGGATGCTTCTGGCAGCACTCTCCTCTGCACCAGACCAGAGCACAGCATGGAGCCCTTGCCATGGTTGGGTGATGCTGGTGGCCACACCAAACACCACCATGTGTGGATGCAAACATGCCTTGGATGTGGCTGTACCTTGTGCTGCACAAACTGGTGACAGTGGGAGTGATTTCTGCAAACTGCCATGACTGGAAAACCAGCACAGAGAAAGAAGAGCTCAGCAGTGCTGGGCTGGTGGAAACTCTGTGTGCAGGGCTGTGGGTGCCTGGGCTCCTGGGGGAGATTCCAGTCTGTTGGATGCTGTGCCTGGGGTTGATACATGTTGATTCTTCAAATAAACTATTTCAAAGCTTTTCCTGCTAGCAGGAGGGAGATGCTTTGCTGTGCTGGACTGGTTGGAAAAGGTGCCAGGTTTGCCAGTGGCGGCTCAGCCGAGCTGGTTCCCAGTGGAACATTCCTCCTTGGTGGCACAGAGCACCCAGGCTGCTCCGTGTGCCCCAGGGGCTCTCGTGCCGTTATCAGCTGTTCCCAAAGCAGCGCTGGCAGCCGGCGACAGCCACGAGCAAACGCAGGATGTTTGTGGTTTAACTGAAACGAGCCGAGCTTGTGCCTCTTGCCAGATGGATGGGAAGGATGCTCAGGGCTGGAGCAGCTCCCCGTGGGAAGGGAGGTCACACGCACAGCTGGAAGCGTGCTGGGCGGCTGGAGGCACGTGTGGGCGGGGAAGGACCGTGTCCTCCTCTGGGATTGCTGCTCAGCACTTCTCATGACATGGTGGGAGTGCCAGGACTGCTCAGGACGAGCCCAGGGCAGCACAGAGCAGGTGAGGCTGCCTGCTGAGCCTTGGGGGTCCTGTTGGCCTCTCTGCTTCCCCACATCCTGTACAAAACTAAAATCCAGATGATATCCTGGTAATGCCACCCCATTTCTGAAGGGTTAAAGAGAGTGAATGAGAAGGCTCGTGCCTTGGGACTCTCTACTTGCTTCGCTACATCCCTTTAAAATTCTTGAAGCACCTTCCTGGGAAACCTGCTGGGATTGAGCAGAGGCTCAGGAGTGCTCCCTTCCTCCAGGACAGCATAGGAAGGAGCTGCAGCTGCATGCTTTCTTACAGACTGTGGCTATTTCATGTCTACAAAACACCCAGACAAGCCAGATTAATGTGTGGATAGTTTTTATGTGATAAAAATACACAATGTTGGTCACTGTGAAATTACAGAATATCCTAAACTGGAAGGGACCCATAAACATCATCAGTCAAACTCCTGCCCCTGCCCAGGACAACCCCAACAATCCCACCCTGTGCTGAGAGCATTGTCCAGACACTGAACTGTAGCATTGGCAGCACAGGGCTGGGGGTGGCCAGAGGGGAGCAAGGTTCAAACTGCCTCAGGAC
Organism: Sialia sialis; assembly: GCA_009812075.1. Classification (NCBI taxonomy): domain Eukaryota; kingdom Metazoa; phylum Chordata; class Aves; order Passeriformes; family Turdidae; genus Sialia; species Sialia sialis. Next base: position 3,340,960 of record VRYO01001183.1, on the reverse strand, counting down.
ACTCAGACACCCCACAGAAGCATCTAAGGGAGGGTGGTTGCTCCATTTATTGCTTCAGGTGCAGTCAGCAATGGCCCAGCACAGCACTGGGCACAATAGAAATAAAGGAGTTTTAAAAATTATTTATTATTTCTAAAGTCCTTTTTCCTGGAGTTTAAGCAGAGTCTGATGGGGATCAATGCGAGTGACTGTGACCAAGGACAGTGGCTGCCACCTGCCATGTGGCTGGGCTGGGCAAGGGCTGAGGTCTGTTTTGGAGGACAGAAGCAGGCTGTGTGTGCTGTGAGGGTGTGTTTGCTGAGCTGTTAGTGCAGGGAAAGGTGATGATTTTGGGATGGAAGAGAGTCCATCCCTTTGTGTGCACAGAGGTAACATCTTGCTCCGAGCAGCCCAGGTTGGCAGCCAGTGGCACATGCCAGGGTCCAAGCCAGCATGACACAGGAGGTCATGGCTTCTCTCTGGTCTCCTCCAGGAGATACACTGCTTTGGCTCCTTCTCCCAGCTGTGCACGTGTGCTGGGCAGGCTGTTGCAGGAGAATTGCATCAAAGCAGACTTGCACTACTGGGCAGCATAAACACGGTGTCCTCCCCGTCCCTCTGCATGCTGCCACCTCCTCTGCTCACTGCTCCCTGCTTCACCAGGTGCAGCAGGGGAGGAGGGAGTGCTCCCTGGGCTCTGGGCTCCTGTTCTGAGCAGGAAAGAGAGTCTCTACTGGAAACAGGTGTTGTATGAAGAAAAACTGGACTCTGGTAAGAACTAAGTCATTACTAACCAGTTAACTAAAATGAAATTTTTCCAGTCTTACGCTTTTCATGAATTCCAGGAATAGTTTTTGGGCATAGCGTGGTATGACCCCTCTGGAAGAGGGGCTGCTGGTCGCTGGTGCTGGGAGGCAGCGGGGATGGAAGGTGACAAAGCACTGGGGAGTCCAGAGTGTCTGCTGGGGAACTCCAAAGCTGTTTTGTGCAAGGTATTCACTATCAAGAGAGCTGAGTCTGCTGAGGACAGAGCTGGCAGCCACACTCCTGAGGCACTTGAGTTTTTCAGAGAGCAGGAAGCAGCCTCTCCTTGAGGGCTGCCATGGAGGACACCCAGGGTGGGACCATCTCCTGTCCTGTTTCTGCTCGGCACAGGGGTGGCAGGTTCCTGTAACCCCTCCGTTCACTGTAGGAAGGAACAGAATACTCAGCACCAGGCTGGGAGCTCAGCTCAGCCTGCAGCAGGGCAGGACAGTCCCTACCTGGGCAGGTGATCCCTGCTAGAGCTCTGCAGATGATCCACCAGGCCGAGGGCTGCCGTGCTCCGCAGCGTCCGGCACGTGGAACGCCACGTATGGGCACTTCTTCACATTGAGGCACACGAGCTTCTCCAGGGATGCTGTCTTAACGATTTCAAAGCCAGTTGCTCCACCAAATGTACTGGGTTTCCAGTACTCTGGGGAGCAGATGGGATTGCCAAAAAGCCCCTTCAGGGAAAATGGAGCTCCGATCTCCACCATGCTTTCCCCAAAAATGCCATTGGGTTGGGGTTTCTCAAGCAGCAAGCCTGGGTAAAACTCCAGAGCATCAATGTCTCCATACAGCTCTTCCAGCTCTGCTGCCTTCTCTTCCTCTCCTGCACCAAGTGAACATCAGAGTGCTTTAGCAAGAGAATCACACCTAGCAAGGACTGGCCTTGCAGTGGGTAAAGGGAGGGTGACTCCCTCACAGACAGTGGCAAGCCTGACTTCCAGGCCAGGGACTGTCCTCTGGAGCAGTCCTCCAGCCCCCAAGAGGAAGGACCCCTGCATCAGCCCAGTCTGCCCCACTGTGGGGCCATGAGCAGGCAGGGCTGGGATGGGCAGGAGCAGCTCATGGCCTCGTACTCACCCACAGGCACAGAGCACCTGCCCTGCCCCAGCAAAGCCCCAGGAGCAGCACTTGCAGCCCTACCTGTCAGCTCCTGGAAGGACTTGTAGGGCTTCATGCCAAACCTTTTCCGATACTCGTTGAAGGGCTGCAGCCTCAGCTGCCGGGACTCCTTGATGACCCCAACGGCCACGTGCAGGACATTGGCATTGATGGTCTGTCCCCCGCCGATCTGAGGGGAGAGCACGAGGAGGAGAACACATCAGGCACAAGGCAGCAGCAGCATCGGCTCCAGAGGGCCACCACACTAAAACATCCACGTCCTGGGCTTGTGTTGTGGACAGCAGCACATCAGTGCAGCAGAAAGAGGAAGGGGAGCCAGTGGGCAGTGCAAAAACCAGCTGTAGAACAGCTTGGTCAGATCAGCACTGTTCCCAGGGCAGAAGTCCTGGATGGACAGTGACCCAGTGACCTGGGAGGATGGGAGAGATTTCAGTTCACTGGGAGAGCCCAAATGCCCAATGGGGCTCAGGCTCAGCCTCAGCTGGGCTGCTTGGCACAAGTAAAGAGAGTGAGGAAGGCGCTGCAATCGCTTGGAAGAAAACATCCATGTGATGGCAGCAAAGAACAGTGCCAGACACTGCTCCACAGCCGGCCCGGGGAGATCCCGGCTTCCACGGGCTCCTGGCATCCTTGAAATGCTACTGCAGAGCACCAAGGGCAAGCAACTGGGGCTGCCAGGGCCAGCCTTGCCACGGTGCAGGTGGGGAGGACTCCTGATGTCCCCATCAGGTGCCACCCTGTGCAGACTCAGTGTGACCTGTGCCCCACTGCATGAGTGTCCCTCCTGGGGAGGGCAGAGCAGGGTCTTACCCTTCCTGCAACCTGCTTGGAAAAGGACTCCACCAGCGCTTCCACGCCGTAGTCCATGAGCATGGAGGTGTTGTAGAGGAACTGCTTGTAGCTGTACTCTTGTCCCTGGATGATGAAGGAGTCGGGCATCAGCCCATGCCAGTGATAGAGCTGGTTGAACTCCACCGCGATGCGATTCCGGTACTGGAACTGTGACCCAAACAGCAGCTCGGGGTCGAACTTGAGGCTCAGGTAGTACCCACTGAGGTGCTGGACATAGTCTTCAACAACAATCTTAATGGTCTCCCCTGGGCAGGAGAAAAGAAGCAGCTGGCAGCAGCAGGAGCCACCAGCTCTGTACCTGAGATGTTTCTCACATCTACCACAGCAGCCATCCATCTCCTCCTGACCATTTTTGATGGACCAAAGCCATTTTTTTTGCTATATAAACCAAAACAAACAATTCCCAGAAGGATGCCAGAGGAATGGTCTCAAAGGCAGTTTGGCTATTACCCTCAAAAAGAGGTTGGCCAGCGTGTGAGTCCTTGGGGGCCACCCGGGAGTGGCCCAGGGCAGTGCCAGTTGCTCACCGATGAGGATGAGCCGTGCTGTCTGGAAGAGCTGCTCGTCACTCCAGGTGGGATGGTCCCGCTTGAGCAGGTCACAGACACGGTTGTGCTCGCGCAGCCAGAGCGTGGCGTAGACACAGATCCCCGGCAGCAGCCCAAACACCTCCTGCCCCACTGCCAGCTGCTGCTCCTTGGGCACGCCCGACGGGTACACCATGTGAACCGGGGCCTCGGTGACCATGGGCGGGTACACCTCTCCATCCACCACCTGGGCACAACAGCGAGAGGGCAGAAAGGGCAGAGGGGACAAAAATATCCTGGTAAAAGCCTGCCCAGCCAGGAGCTGCCTCCCTAAGGGCACCACATCTGCTCTCCTGCAAGAGGTGAGTGGAATGGAAACATCTCCCTCATCCAGCCCTCATTCAGCTGCTGTCAGAGCAGCTGCACCCCAGAGATTGTCCCCCAGCCAGCGGCCACGCAGGGTATCAGGGCTGGGGTCTCCCAAGAGCTGCCAGAGAAACGTGGGCTTCAAACAAGCCTGGCTCACAGGGCTGGGATGTGTTTCATTTGTGCTGGGTGGTACCTGGAATTTCAGCTTCCCATCTCGGAAAAGCCGCAGCTGGTGCTGGCGCTGCAGGTTGTCCCCGTACAGATGTCCCAGGTCTACCTGTGGAGACAGCAGGGCATGGAGGCTGCTCTGAGGCACACAGACCCAGCACCCCCTCACTCCCACTGCCCCCACACCCTCACCCCATGCCCCAGAGCCTTGGTGAAGCCACGTCCCATCTTCCCCGATGTCTTGAAGAACTGGTGGGTGAAGTGCTGGGCGAAGAAGGCAAACATCATGTTGGTGCCTCGGGGATCAGCTTCAAACTTCTGCCGCAGCAGAAACCTCTCTGCCAGGAGCTGGGGGTCAGGAAGCTGCAGCTTCCCTGCAAAGGATGGAGGTTGAGGGCAGATGCTCAGTGCCAGCCCCGCCGGGTACTGGTGCTGTCTGCAGGGCTGCTGGTGGTGTCTGCTGCAGCATCAGGCACAGACTCATCTGCACAGACACCTTGCAGCCCTGTCACACAGGCCATGACATGCCCCAGCAGCTCAGCCTGAGCTGTCCCAGCAGCAGTTCAGATGCCATCAAGCTCCTCCTGCTGCACAGCCAGCCTGGGCACGACAGTGGCAGCACGTGGCACTGTCAGTGATGCCTTGCAGATGTGCCCACGGCAGCAGAAGTTTGGCCATGGCTGGGTGGGAAACACTCAGGATGCAGGTTCCCCCACATACCTTTGGTGCCCATGGGCGTGGGGCAGTCATCAGGCACGGGTGGGAGCACACGGGTGTAATAGCTGACATTGGCGTAGGCCTCCCAGCTGATATAACCATAGGCAGAGTTGAAAGTGGGGGGGCTGGGGATGAGATTGGCACGAACTGAAAGGAGAAAGTGGGATCACCACTGTGGGGTTTGAGGCAGAACCCACAGGCTGTGCCCCTGCTCCCTGCCTGCCTGCTCTGTGCTGCTGGACACCCCTACCTGACACCCCAAAAATCAGAAAGGTACCAGCAGTTGAGACATGTGGGTGTCTTGGGCTTTGCTCCGAGCCTTTTAAAGGCTGCAATTCCCTGCAGAAAAGTAGGGCTTGTGCTAATGTGCTAAGTGGATTCTTGGATGATGAATGAGATGACAAACCCATAGAAATGGTGAAGCCAACAGCCGGAGCCTTGTAAGTGTGTCCCTACGGCTCCAAGAGCTGGAACCTAAATATTTATGCAAAGTGATGAATATGGGGACATGAGTAACAAGGGCCATATATCCACGGGCTGCTTTCTGTGCAGCTGTGAAATAGCTCCTTGGCCTGGGGAGTGCAGCATGCCAAGAACTTCTTATGTTTTCCATCCATCTGGCAGCTTGGCACAGAGCTGGAGACCCCTTACACCCCTCTGCAACCTGGCTGGGCAGCCCCCTGGCACAGTGACAGTGTGACTAGGTGATGGAAGGACAGGGTGACAATCTTCTGGGTCCCCTGGTGAGGTGACTCAAGCCCAGTGCCCACCCTGCTCACAGGAGCTGCTCAGCATCGCAGCAGTGCCGCTATCCCCACGCACACCCTATGCCAGGGGGTCCTTTAGAGCTGCTGAGACCCTCTCCAACCCCTCACCTGTCAGCACGAGCCTCATGAGCGTGTCCCTGATGAAGGTGCTGTTGATAATGTCCCAAAACCACTTGAAATGGGTCAGGATGAAGTGGTAGAAGGCAGGGCTGGGCTTCAGCAGGTTGTGGAGACGTGTCCAGAACTCAGCTGGGGGAAACAGAGCAGTCATTCACGCCCCTGAGGAGGCAGCCCAGCCACACTGCTGTCAGTGCTGCGGGCACAGAGCTGCCCTGGCACTTACGGGAGGTGCAGTTGACCCCGTGGTACCCTGTCCGTGTGCAGTCACACTCGTATCCTCTCAGACCGACCCTCACACACACACCTTGGTTCTGGCAGGGGAAATAGCAACAGGGATTCACTGCAGGGAGAGAGAGAGAGACAGAGAAACATCATCATCATCATCATCCAGCCACCACATCACTGCATCTGGTGGCTCCCTGCTTCTCGGAGGACACTGCCCTGGACATGGCCCAGCTAGGAGAGGAGGTGCTGTGCTGCAGGAGCCAAGCATTGACATGTTGTGGTGGTCTCCCTTCATGCCTGGGGGCTGCTGTGCCCCCGGAGCCCCAGCACAGGATAAAGCCGTGTTCTGTTAAACAGAACTGTGTTAATAATAACAGCCATTGTCAGGGCAGTTTGCTTTGGCCGCCCCGAGCGGATGGAAGGGGCCTCTCTGAGCTGAGTCCCGGCTCTGCCCAGCCCCTTCCTCCACCACCTTCATGCCCAGCCTGCAGGGACGAGATAAGAGCCCCTTCCAGCCCTTCCCAGGGCGGTGGAATGGCGTGGGGCAGGAAGACCCCCGGCACAGAGCAGCTCCCATGTTGAGGCAGCACCATCCAGGCAGATCCTTCTAACTCCACCATCCACCACCCCTCCACGAGCAGCAAACCTCAGGACAAATAGAAACACAGCCCAGGGTGGCCAGAGACTCCTCTGCCTTCCATCAGCCCAAGGAACACTCTGGAAATTGGGATGTTCTCTGTCTCAGCTGCCTCCTGAAATCCTCACACGTGGCATCCTCAACTCAGCAAGCCAGGCCTGTCCCCACAGAGCCTGGACAGAGCCTTTGTGCCAGGAGGATGGAAGTGCCTAAAGCCCAGACCTCCTGGAGCACACCTGCCTTTGTCAGAGCACACTGGAGGTCAGCAGCCCCACCAGGACACACAGCACTCATGGACAAAGGTGCCACCAACACAACACACAGCTCTGGAGCTGCTGGCTGCAGGAATGGGGGACAGGCAGCACACCCTGAGTGCTGAAGAGACCAACAGCCACTGCCAGTGTACCCAGTGTCACAGCTGATGCAGGAAGCTCTCCTGAGTCCATCAGCTGCTCCATGTGCTTCATGAGCTCACCAGACCTGCTTCATGTTCTTCTGGAATTTGGGAACAGGCTGGTGGGATGGGCATGCAGAACAGAAACCACATTTTTGAGAAGTAAAGCTGATTTTGTGAAATTGCTCGAGCTCCCAACAGCCGCACACTCCGGGCAGGGCAGGGGCTGCCCGGGAGCCCGGGGCTCAGCCAGCAGCTCTGCAGGGCTGTGCTCAGCCCTGTGGTCCCAAATCCTTCACAGCACAGGGCCCGACTTGCAAAGACGCGTTCAGCTCCCAGCACTTCCATCAGGCTCCCTTTCATCTGGGAGCTTTTCATGTCTCCAGACGGGAGGCAGCAGGCAGGATCTTATTTATCTCAGACAAATTAAGGTCAGACCACCCGTTCAGATTTTTGCAAGATGGGAATTTTTGGAAAGGAGGAGGTGTTGCAGCACAGCTGGAGCATCCTCTGGGCTATTCCCACGCGGGTAGCCCCACACTTGGCTCTGCTGCCCCGAGGAGCAGCTCTGTGCCGTGCCCGGTGCAAGCCGGGGGAAGCCGGGCTTTTGTGGTGCTGCAGCCACAGGGCTGGGAGGATGCTCCGTGCCACAGGCTCCAGCACAGCAGGTTGTGTCCTGCCCGTCTCTCCAGCTGAGATGGGAAGTCAGGGGAAGTTCACTCTGCCGGGCCCTCCCCGGTGCGGGACTCGATGGCACGTTGGGTTTGGCAGCGTGCCGGGGGGCTTGGCCTCCTCCCACGGTTCACCGCAGTGTCAGTGAGGTGGGATCCCAAAGGTGGGGTGGGAGCAGCGTGTTCCAGCCAAAAGGGTGGGAATGGGATGGAGCGTGTCCAGGCCCGCGACAACAAGCGCCTCACATCCTCACGGAGCCTCCCTCTGCAGCAGCTCCGTGCCTCTCCACACCCCTGCCAGGAATCCTGCGCTGGCCTTGCCAGGATGGCTCCAGGTATGGGGAGAGCCTCTGCCAGCGTGTGGCCCCTCCGTGCCAGCAGGGCTGGTGCACATGCTCCATCACCGCTGAAAAATGCCAGATTTCGGCGACAACATCCGTTCTGCAAACCGCAGCCAAAGCAACCTGGGGTGAATCATGGCCAGGATGGAGCCAGGCTCACTCCATGGAACGTAGCTCCGCTGCTGCAGGCTTTGAAGACGATGGGACGCTTACGCACTTGTTTTTCTGATCCAGGAAGGTTTTCTCGGGCCCACGAACTATTCACAGCACACACACCGCAGCCAGATTGTCATCTGCAACCACTTCTGGCAGCACCATGAGCAGGAGCAGCTTGCCAGGGCCACAGCTGCGTTCCACGTGGGCTCAGTGATCCTCCCCCTGCACCTGAGCCAGGCTGCCTGCCCGGGATGGGCTGGAGGGGTGACACAGCCCCAGCGCTCTCGTGTGATAGCTGGCTTCACTCTGCAGCCTGGGCTGACTCTCTGTGAGCCCCACGGCAGAGGGGATGTGCTGGGAGGAGGCACAGACCATGGGCAATGTAAACAGACATGAATGCAAAGCGGAGCCTGTGCCTGATCTGCTCTGGGCTGGGGCTCAGGCACACAGGGATGTTGGGGTGCTGCCCCTGCTCCTGTTTGGCAGCGTGAGTTGTGCAATGGCTGCTGAGAGGGTGGTCAGGTTTACTTTGCAAGAACACTTGAACAAAACTACATCCCCGAAGGCAAGTCAGCAGCCAAGGGCAATATCTGCAGGGAAAACTGAGAAACACCTTGGGACCAGCCTGGCTCCACTCACAGCCAGAGGAAAAGTCTACAGAGAACAAATACCGTGGCTCAGAGCCAAGGTGCAGCCAGTGAGGAGTCAAGTGGAGTGCTCTGAGCAGCAAATATCAAGTGAGCAGGAGATCCCAGCCTCAGCCCAACATCCTGTTGTTTGGTCTTTGAGAGCAGATCCGAGGACTCGATTAGAGCTGTGGTCCTCCTGGTGCACTGCTGGGGAGGAGCAGAGCCCAGACGCTCTGCTGGCAGCACCTCGGGGCACGGCACAGTTCCCCTAATTTCTCAATCAGATATCTCCCTCCCTAATTAAGGCTTGGAAAAAAGCCGTCCTTTCATGTATATCATGCATCCCAGGTATTTTTTTTTTTCCTCACATAATGAAATTTGCTTTGATCGTGGTGTGCAGCAGTCAGCTCCAGGGCTGCACCATTCCAGCGTCGCATCTGTCTCAGCTGCCTCAGGCACGTGGGTCCCCAGCATGTCCCCAGGTCCTGTCTGTGCACAGCAGGACACACAGATGCTGGCCCCAGCTCCCAGAGAAGATTATTTCAGGAAGATAAGACACATGTAAGAGATAGCCAAGCCAAGACAGAGGCTGTCCCTTGTCTGTCCCCACCACCTGTGGTCCAGCCCAGCCAGTGGCAGCCAGGTCTGTCCCCTGGGGGCCCTCCTTTCAGCAGATGTGGCTGATGTGCCACATGCTCAGCCTGTGCACATTTTGGGGACTCCTGGCTGTGGGCACCTCACTTCCCACAGTGGAAGGTTGACCTGGGCAGTCTGCTGGAGACGGGGTCCCCATTGGCACCATTGAACACAGGTGGCCAGGGACCCTTGAGAGATGCAGCCCATGTGCCTGGGCTCATTTTGCTGAGAAGGTTATGTTACTTTAGAGAGGAAATGTAAAATCTGACAAGAGCCCCAAGTCCATGATGGTTTTCTTCAGGGAATAAGGTCATTTCACAGAAAAGGGACTGGAAACAATGCCCTGGGTAAGGATCTGGAGGAATCTACACTGTAGGGGCTGGGAATGGAACTGATGGGTTTTGAGAAAGGGTTTTATTTAACCACATGCTCCATGGGTGCCTGCCATAATCAGCATTATTCCTCGACATCTGATGTGCCTGAGGTTGGGCAGCACGTGGTGAACTCCTACAGCACATGGGCATGGGAATGAAACGATGGCTGAGGCCACCAGAGCCATCCCTGCTGCTCCCGGCCCTCCACCCTCACTCCCAACCGCAGTGTCACCGAGCTTGTGTTTGGGGACAGCGGCAAGGGCCCTGGCTGCCAGCACGCACGGGGATTGTCGCCCTTTCCTTCGAGAAGCCCCGTCCAGGACGGGAGGCCGCCAGGAGCAGCCGGGCACTGCCCCTCAGCCCCGGCTTGGCCGCGGTCCTGGCCGGGCTCCAGCCCTGTCGTGCGTCCCCGGCCGCCTCGGGCCAGCGCTGTCCCCCGCGGGCCCTGCGTGTGGTCCCAGCGCGGCCGCTGCGGGAGGCGGAGGGGAAGTTTGTTCTACCCGGGCGCTTTTGCTCCAGCCAGGCGTGACGGACCAGAACCAGCGGCTCCGGGCACGCTCACTCGGGCGGTGGTCGTGGGACCCCTGCCAGCTGCCCCTGCCCACCCTGCCTGCCCTCCGCCCCGGACAGGGACACTCAGGGCACCGGCGGGCCAGGACCCGCCGGGGTGACGAGTGCGATCCAGCCTTGGACCCGCCGGACCGCCCGGTCCCGCAGCGCCCGCCCCGCAGCGCTCCCCGCTTCCCGGGACTCCCGGTACCGGATCCTGGGGGAAGCGGGTCCCCTCTCACCCCACCGAATGTCCCCTGCTCGGGATGTCGCCGCTCCACCGGTACCGACTCGCCCGCGTCTCCCTCCCTCCCGGTGCGGTCCCGCCCCGCGTACCGGAGCCGGTGCCGGCGGCGCTCCCGGCGGCGCAGAACAGCACGGCGTGGGCGAGCAGCAGCCGCAGCCCCGCGGCCGGCGGGACCCGGGCCCGGCACCCACCGCCCATGGCGAGAGGCAGCTCCGTCCCGTGCCGCCGTCGCACCCGGCGCGGCCCCGCCGCTCCCGCCCCCGCCGCGCCGCCTCCCGCCCCCGACGGGACGGGACGGGGCCGCCTCCGACAGCCCGGCCCGCCGGGGACTGCCCCGGCTGCGCTCCCCTCCCCTGCTCCCCTTGGCCGCCCCTGCACCCCCAGCCCTGCCCCGGGAACTCCCGGCAACCCCGAGATCCCTCTTTTCCCTCACAGTTCCCGCATACCCGAACATCTCCATACCCAGCTGCTGGTCCCCACATCCCGCTGCATCCCCACGCCCATGCCCTTGTTCCCACGTCCCCCTATATCCCTATCCACACCCCGATCCCAGGTCCCCCAGGACTCCGTGCCCATCCCCTCAACTCCTTGTCCTGGCTCAACTCTTCCACTGCCGCAGAGGCTGCCCAGGCAGTGCTGCCCGGTTGTGCCAGGGGCCAGGCTGCCCACAGCCACCAGCGGCCACAAAAACTGAGTTTATCGGTGAAACCATCGCTGGGTGTTTCCTGCCGGATGCTTTGTTCCCAGCACCAGCCGCTGGCAGCAGGGACAGGATCCAGCCAGCCCAGCCCGGGCAGGCAGCAGCCACTCCACAGGAATGGTGTGGGGCTGGGAGAGGCTCTGCATGGCTCTGGGGTGGGTGAGAGCATGGTGGGCTGCAGACCTTGCTGGGATGTCCCCAAACGGGTGGAACCCAGAGCTCAGAGCCTGCGGTTGCTCACCCTGCTGTGGAAGTGGTGAGACCCCAGCACAGGCCGGGCTGTGTGTCAGGATTATCACGGGTTTTGCTGAGCTGCAGGAAGCCCTGGCAGGCTGGGGGAGTGCAGTTCCTGCGTGGATCCTGCTTGATTCCTCTGCGGGGTTTCAGCAGCAGGGAGGAAGTGTCCCCACAGTGCAAGGGGCTTTCGCAGGTATCCAAAAATGAACAAGGGCCTCAGATCCAGATTCAGCAGGCAAATGCATCAGCCATGACATAAATGTGAGCTCAGCGGGCTCTCGATGCGCTCACGCAGGGTGGGGACAGTCTCTGCCTCCCGCTGATGAACTCACACGGGGAATTGGTGCAGGTTTTGCTCGACATGTGCAGTTAGAACAGCCAGCGTGTGCCACAGCTGCCCCTGCCCCTGCCAGCCTCCCTGGGTGTCACAGCCACAAGGAAGGCAGTGGTTCACCTTGTGGGTGTCCGTATTTCCCCTCCATTCCTTCTTGCAGCACCACCAGCGCAGCTCCGGCCTGTTCCCCTCCCGTCCTGCACCCGATGCTTGACACTGTGACCGCAGCACGTGTGACCTGGCACAGCCTGACCCCCTCCCCTGCGGGCCAGCCCCGCAGCCCTTGGGATGTCCTGCTCCGGCAGCGTTCCCGTTCTCACTGCCCCCTCCTTTCCCTCTCATCAGGTTTTAATCACCACTCTCTTGCACAATACCGGAAACGGTTGCAACAGCCCGGGGCCAGCTGTCTGGCCAGGGCTGCCCTGGAGGGGCTGTCCTGGCACTGCTGGGTGAGGGGGGGCTCTGCTGCCAGCTGCAGGGTGCTCTGCACACTCCCGTCACTCCTGGTGGCTCTCGAGTACCCAGACCGCTCACTGCAGCGCTCAGCTCTAAACCAGCAGCCGCTGAACTCCTGGTGCCAGCCCCGGCTGCCAACAGTTCCCCTGTGACTGTCTGAGCTGCAGCCCACGACGTCTGGCCTCAAGTCCCAGGATGGCAGCCAGCCCTGAGTGCCCAGATGAGTTCCTGTCCCCAGCCAGGGCGAAGGAGGGTGGTGCTGCTTGGGCTCTGTGTGAGACTGTGGTCTCACAGCCTTGGTGCAAGGCCAGGGCCACCTGAGGCATAGAGGGCACATCTGGGGACGTGCCACAGGCTTGGCAATCTGGGCACTGGGTCTGGCCAGCGAATGGACACCACTCTGGAATAGAAAGGAGCTCTCCACTGTGGTGCTGCTAAGTCCCTCGTGTGCCTCACTGCCATGTCCTGGGGGAAAGCAGGAGAGAAGCAGCCCCCACTCGAGCCCTGGCTGTCCCAGGGCTGTCGGTGCTGCCCTGGGGATGGCTGCGGTGTAGGACAGGAAGGAAAAGGCAATTTCGGAGCCGTGCTGGGATGCGCAAGACCCCGGCTGAGACAGCGGTGAGCGGTCCCCGCCCCGGTCACGGCCCCGCGTGTGTGTCCCGGCGGGGGCGGCGGGGCCCCGGTGCTGGCGGCGCGTCCTCCGTGGGGAGGCAGCAGAACACCGCCGATGACAGCGCGGCCGCGGCGGCGGGAGGCGCTGGGAGGCGCCGGGAAGAGCTGGGAAGCTCTGGGAGGCACGAAGCTTCGCTGGTCCTGTGCTGCTCTGCCTTGGGCCGCCCCGCATCTCCCCTCCGGTGCCCTGAACGCCTCATTCCCCGTGTTTGGGGTGATGCTGTACCCGGCATCCCAAAAGTAACGGGAACAGGAGAGCGGGACACAAGAACCTGTGGCGGATCAGCACCCAAAATCCTTCCCCACATTTTCCCAAGGAGGCTGGAGCCGTGGGAACACCCGTGCCATGAGGACACCTGGTGCTGTGGCCCCATAGCCGTGAGACAAGGGGCAAAGGGGCAATTCAGGGACACCCCCACTCTGAGCCCCTTGCAGGGAGCAGAGCTGTGGGGCAGCCAGGCAGGGGCACCCCACAACTCCCCAGCCCTGCGTCCCTCTGACCCCAGGGGATCTGCATGGCCGTGGAGCTCCCCCAGGCTGACCCATCCTTGTCCATCCCTGAGCAGCTCCTCTGTGGGATGTGGTTCAGTGGGGGAACATTGGCCGTGGGCTGCAGGGGATGAGTGAGAACACAGAAGCTGAACCCCACACTTTTCTGTTGTGAGGTTAAGATGTGACCAGTGGCAAGTCCCTGTGGGGAAGGTCCCCAGAAGCCAGAGAAACAAGGGCACAGCCGGTGCTGGTGGCTGGAGACCCCTCACAGGACATTGCTCAGGGCTACTCCCCTCAGGCTGGGCACAAGGGCAGCAGCGGGGCAACCTGGGGGGCAAAACCCTCTCCGATGTCTGAACAGGGCTGGCGGCCCCTTCCCAGCTCCGCCAGGCACAGCAGCAGAGGACCCAGCATTTCCTCCGGCGTGGGGAGCTGACAGACAGTTTGGGGGTCTACAAATCAGAATTGAAAAGCCGGAGCTGGACAGGCTGTCTGGGAACTCGTAACCTGAGCCCCAGGAAAGGAGGACTCAGGAAAGCGCTTTCAGCAATCATATTCATCATCTTCAGCTCAGGCTCATTAGGCTCTCGGAGCCCAGCCCCGCCACCGCCAACGCCTCCCGCACGCAGATAGAGCCGCCGGCTCAGACAAATAAATGCTTCCAGCTTCCCGGTGGATGCGGCAGGTCAGGGAGCATCTGATGCCAATTACCCGCGGTGTTGGGTTCCCTGGCCAGCCCAGCCCAGCCCAGCCCAGCCCTGCGCTGCCAGGCGGCTCCTGCGCTCCGACCCTCCTGACCAGCTCACCCAGCCACAGCCTGCTCGGCCACCTACACGTCCCGTCCTGCTCGGGGTGGCCACATGATCACCCTCTGCTCCCTGTGCCAGGAGTGATGGTGGCAGCCAAGGGGAGAGTTCGAGCCTTCTGTCAGAGGGGAAGAACAGGACTTTGGGCTCCTCCATCCCGGATCAGGGACTGGGACTGACCACCCGAGCACTTCAGGGGATGGCTGAAGGCCACCTCTCCATATGGCCATCCCCACCAGCGTGTCACTGCTGCCACTCCCTCTCAGTGTCCCCACACACGTGCTCACAACAGGGACCATGTCCCCTAGCACGGAGCAGAGGGTGGAGGGATGCTCCAGCTGGTGCAGCAGGTTTGGAGCCATCCTGGCCGAGGGGTTGGCAGAGCCCCGAGCACTGGGCAGCCCTTCCCAAGAGGTGTGAAGCGTGTTGGGGCTGTGATGGCCGTGTGACAGCACCCTGCTGTGCCTGGGTCCTGTGGCATCCCTGGGATCATCCCCACCTCGGGCCCTGAGCAAAGGACAGCTGTGGGAGTCTCTGTCAGGTTCAGGTCCAAAATCCCAATGGAACACGGCTGGGAAGGGCCCAGGTGTCCATCCCGAGGGGTGATGGCAGCCAGCAGAGCCACGCAGCCTCGCCAAGCACGGTGCTGAAATGGGCACAGGTGGCTCTGCTCACCCCGTGGCTCTTGGGGACAACTGCACGTTGTTCCCACTTCTCCAGGCTCAGACTGGCCTGGATGTCCTTAATTGCCCAAAGGTCAGTGTCCCCGAGCCTAGGGCCACGTGTCGGAGGAACCACGGGCAGGAGCCTGACACGGACACAAGTCATTCGGGATCAACGCTGGGGGTCAGGAAATTACAACGGACACGAACCTAAATATGCTGCATGTCCCCCCAGGTAATCAGGGGCCGGGCCAGATTCCAGCTGACAGCTTAAATGCCTTAATTCCTCAGTCGCTGTTGTTCCAGGGGGTCCCGTGTGCCATGGGCTTCTCCCAAATGGTCTCTGAGCTGGAGATTTGTCTGTAATTGGAGGCGTGTTGCATTCCCCTGAAAGTAGCCAGGTCCCGCTGGAGGGGGGCTGCGGGAAGGCAGCAATTTCCCTTATGGAATTATTTACCTGATTAGAGAGTTTATTTTATCAAAATTGCTTCAGAATGGGGCTGCTCAGTGTGTCCAGCGCAGGGAGCTCCCCGGTGGGGCTGGCGGCCTGGAGACAGGTAATTTGTGTGGTTAATGGGACTAATCCACCAGGCAATTACACCAATAGATTTCACGGCTGCAAAGTGCTCTGTTCCCATTAATTAAAAATCTGTTAAGAAGATTAGCAAGTGAAGGTATCAAAAGAAACCCACGAGTTTCTTTCCCCACAGGCCCCCTGAAGGCGAGTGTGGGAGTGCTGGATTGCTCACATTAGCACAAAAATAATTCTTTTAAAGGTAAGGGCTTCACATCCAAAGTGACTGCTGACAGTTTACCCCGACTTCCATACCAAGAGGTCCTTTATTTTTAATTACAGTTTTTTAAAATTAGCCCTGATTGTTCGTGTGGAGTGTTAGCTTAAATATATTTGGAATGTGTGGTTCCCCTGTGTGTGGTAGCACAGGGTGAGGAGGGCAGCCCCTGGCCCAGCTGTGTGCCCCCACTGCTAGGCTGGTGCTTGGGACTGCCCAGGAGGGGTCAGGGGTCCGAGGGCTCTGAACTCAGCATCCTCTTGGGCTGGTCTCATCAGGGCACCAATGGGGATGGCAGTGCCACCATTGGTACCACCGCTGGCAGAGCCACCAAACCCGGCTCTGCAGCAGGCACTGGGCTGTGTGGGCACTCCCCAGTGTGCTGGGGGACTCCACCAGTGGCTTCTCTGTGGTAGGAGACTCGTGGCACCACCAGCTGGACCCCATGGACACCCCACTCCCATCCCCACCCCACTGCTGGCCATCCCAGCTCTGCTCAGCCCCTGCTGGTGCCACTCCTGGTCTTTGTCCACAGCCAGACGCGAGCAAAACAAAAGCAAATTCCCCAGCAGCTGAAGGTGCCATTTTTACGGCTGGGCTGAAGGAGGAAGTATTTTTTGATCTCTTAAAAATCCTGAATATTATCTGACAGTTTATCTTGTTTCTCGAATCCGTGTCTTTGCAGCAACGCCAGCTCATTTACATGTGTATTGCGCCTGCCTCCACGGGTGCTGAGGTCAATTGAAACTCAAGAAAAGAGGAGAAATTTATGCAAAACTGTTGATTGCATTTGTATGTAATGAAATCATCCAATATTCATCTGACTATAGACTCTAATCTGAAAGGAGAAGTGAAGGACATAAGAGTCACTGGAAAGCAATAATGAGCTTCTGTAGTGATTAAAAAAGCACTTGAGCTTTCTGAAAATCCAGCCAGAAATCGTGTCTAATCAACACGGAATATAGGAGGCAGAGATTACATTGATACATTTTGCAAAGCTCACTGTTGAAAATGTATGCGCGCTGTAAACTCTGACATGCCATCCAGGGTCTGTTGGATACAAATCCGGGCGCCACAATCAGCGCCCGGCTCGTCCCTGGCACAAAGCAATCTTGGTGTCTCTGCTCGATGACTCACAAGGAGCGCAATCACATCTATTTTGAAGAGCAATGTTGTTTTTTAACTATGTCGAGAGCTTCCAGCTTCCTTGGAGTTTTTCCTTCCCTTTGCCTCCGTTCCGCGTGTCCCTGTGGCCGCGGGGCTCGGTCCAGGAGCTGGCAGGTGTGTGTGCCCAGGTGTGTGTCCAGCTGCTCGGAGCATTGGGACATCCTGGTGGAGCTAAGAGTGGCTTTGGGCAGCCTGGGCAGGGCACAGCTCTGTCCTGAGCAGGGACGTGCATGGGGATGTATTTGTGGTGTTGGGAGCGTGGCCCCAGCCATGGTCCTCCCTCACCCTGTGCCCAGGCCAAACCATGTGGTGGCTGATGTGGCATCACTGACACCAACCCACACTGAAGCAGCCCAGCTGCTTTCTGGCCCGTGTCCCTTCCCCTCCTGGGTTGTTTGGCACAGCTGGAGCTCCCTTCCCACCCGCCAACAGCGTCAGCTGCAGCTTCTTATCAGCTCTGGGTGCAATCCAGGCTGGAACCAAGTGAGAGGCTCCTGCTGGTGCCAGTGGAGGAGTGTTTGGAGCAGGCAGCTCCTGATGTGGAGCAGCAGGTGATTTGTGCTGCAAAGGGAAAATGGGACCTCTCCAGGGCCGCCCTGTGAGCCAGCTGATGATGAGTGCCCATCCTCTCTTCTGCTGGGTGGTTCTGCTGTGGTTCTGTGTGCCTGGGAGGTGCTGGGGCTGTGCTGCTTTTTCTGCTCGTCCCACGGAGCTGGATGGGCAGTGGGGCCACAGCTGCCCAGATTAATGTCCTATCTGCCCTGCTTTGGTGGTACCAGGGCTGGGAGCAGTTTCTGTGGGCCCTGTGGCTGCTCCTGGCTGATGCGTGAGGGGGATGCAGGTAAATGGGCTCCCCAGCCATCCAGGCAGCTCTGCTCCCAGCCCAGCACCAGGGTAGTTTTACCACACATTTTATTCCTTGTGCAGTGGTAAATATTTGGGCAATTCCCATGTGTGTGACCCCCTGCAGCTCCACTGCCTGCACCCCAAGGGCTTGGAGAATGGAAAGAGGCTGCAGAAGCCTCCATGAGCAGCAGCAGTTCTCCACCTGCCCTGGCTTTGTGGGGCTCCCAGCTGCTGCTCCTGGGCTGGTATCAGGGAAACCCTTCCAGCCCAGACCGCTCTGGGGATGCTGAGGCTGCAACAATGGCAAGAAAAAAAGCCCAGTTGATAAATGTCAAAAGAAATTCAGTAATCGGCTGAAAGCAATTTCCCTAGCTGTGGAACCACCCTGGGCTCGCCATCTTCCTTTTTTCATTTATCATGGTAAGGGCTTTGGCCAAAATACACAAAGCAGAGAAATTGTTGACATGTGGGGCCCTAGCAGAACAAATCCTTCATCCTCCTCCCCCTCCCTGCGGCACACAAACTAACTTTTGGGGAGTTGTTTATTTAAGGAGTGCAGAGCACTTGGTGCTCTTTGAACCCAAATGCCTTGGGAGCAGGGCTGGGGGGCTGCCACCACCTTCCTGCTCCTGCCACCACCAAGGCCATCTGCTGCCCTCAGGAAGTACCTGCTCACAGAGAGGGGCTGAGCTCTGTGATGTGCTCAGGACCTGCTCTACTTGTACCTCCTCCAAGCACTAATCTGTGCTGCCAGAGACTCACAGTTGTAAAGGAGAGGAGGCAGATGCTGCTTTTGGGAAGTTCCTGTGCTGGCTTTAGATCTTCTCAGCCCTGGCAAAAGCAGCTCTGCTGACAGCACTGGTTTCAGTTCTCTCCCCACAGAACCCCTCTGCTGAGCACCCTCATCCTTTCCCACTCTGCTGGCAGCTGCTGGCCATGGCATGGCTTTGGAACACGTGAAATCAAGGGAACACACCAAGCAGGACCTGGCTGTTGTGAGGCTGCTGCTCCACACCTCATTTTGGCTTTATTTCAAGCAAATACAAATGCTGAGGTTTGCAGCAGGACAGGCAGGTTCCTCTCGTGGGTGGTCCTGGCTCAAGGGGGCTGATGGTGCAGGGCAAAGATGGGGCACAAAGTGAGCAGGGCAATCCTTCCTCTGAACCTCCAGCAGCCTCCAGTTCTCCTTCCTGGTATTTTATTTTTGATCTCAGTTCAGCCAATTCTGTACCCACCTGGATAAAGGACAGCAAGGAGAGCTCCCCCCTCCCTCCAGCACAGCCCAAGGCAGGCAATGGGAGCAGCCAAGGCACAGAGCTGCCCCTGCCCATCCCTGAGGCTGCTGGGGTGTGTGCCAGTCCATTCCTGCTCCAGGGGAGTGCTGTTTATCCAAGCAGCTCCTTGGTCTTTGCTGCCAGCAGCTTGTCCATCTCCATGGCAGCCTCATCTGCCATTTGCTGGATCTGTGGCAAGACAGTGAAATCAGAGTTCTGTGTGAGGCGATGCCACAGTTTAAAGGGAAAGGAGTGACCAAATCACCCTTTGGAACAAAGCTTCAAGTGCCAGTAAAACCCCAGTAGTGCTGGGGTCATCCTGGGGGTTCCCACCAGCCCTCAGGGAATCTGTGCCAGCCTGGCACCCGGACTGTGAGAGCAGGAACTGGTCAAAGGCTCTGAACAGAGATGCCCACACAAACTCCTGAGCTGCACAAGGGGCCTGGTCAGGTTTAACAGACTCAGGGCAGAGACAGAGAGCTGCTGGTGCTGGCACCAGGGAAGAGGGGCTGTTACCTGCAGCAGCACTACAGGAACACACAAGTAATGTCCTGTGTGCATCCCAGGAACTCACACAACACATAACAATCTGTTAATCTTGTACAAAGAAATTAAACGGTGATTGCTCCAGCCCTGCCCAGGGACCAGCTTGGTAACAAGAGATGGATATAGTCAGAGTGCAAAAGGGATGAAAACCTGCAGGCAGGTAAAGACTGGAGCACACCATGTGTTATGCACTGGTTTCACAGGATTGAGATTTGCTTGTCTGCAAGGTCTGACAATGACCTTTGCTCATAATGAAGAATTTGGGTACAAGAAAAGAATTCCAGTGGAGATGTTACCTCTAGCAGTGCAGAGAACCATCTGTGTGCTCTGGGAGAGCTGCTTCCCGACAGGATTCGGTTACAATGGCATGGCCATTTTTCCTGCTTGCACAAATGCTCTGTATATCGATGTTTATTTTTGTGAGCACACAGAGAACTGTCCCAGAGCATTTGCAATGTATCTAACTTTAGCTGCTAATAAACAAACAGCTAAGAAGTAATGGCCTGCCTTCAGAGGCATCAATTCAGCAGAACACTTAGGCTTGTGCCTGAGTTTATGCCCAAGTAATTGACTTTAGTGACATCTGCTCTTAGGGAATTAGGCATGTGCTTAAGTATTTTCCTGAATTGGAGCCAAAAACTCTGAACAGAGATAATCTTGCAAGCCTTTTCATTAATAACAACTGCAGCAATGTTCATTAACACATTTGCAGTGGCCCGGCACAGCATGAGTGGTGGTACAGCCATGGTCGTGGATTGTTTCACTCCCTAAATTCTGCAGGTTTGTGCAACAATCCCTTGTACAAAAGCTTTTGGGGAATTCTTTTTCCCTGTTTCAGCTTACTATGGTTCATATCCTAAATCTGGCTTTGAGATTGAAGCCCCAAATCTCACAAAGAAAAAGCAGATACAAATGTCATTGCCAGCTCCAAAAATTCAGCCCAGGGCTGTCCATTTACCCTGCTGGGTTCTCAGTGCTGAGGATTTGTCATCAAGGGCTGGGACAAACCACTGAGCTGTGGGACACCATTGCAGGGCAGAAGGAAATTAAAAATACCTGCTTTTCTAGCAGCCAGATGGTATCTTCTGACACTTTGCTCTTGAACTTCTTTACTTGGGTGATGCTTTTGCTCCTCACCTTTCTCAGGGCCTCTTTGGACTTGTTGGTGGACTGCTTGGCCAGCTTGGCCAGGCTCTCCCTGTGCTCTCTCGTGACCCTAGGAGAGAGAGGAGAGGAAAAACACAGAAAGGAAAAGCAGTGTCATGTGTAGCACAGCCAGATTTATTTTCTGTGAAGGATTCTGGGTAAATGAGTGATCCTCTCCAACTGGTGCTGTGCTGCCCAAGGACACACAAAAGCTGCTGGTTTTAGATGGAGCTGGCTCTGTGTGGAGACACTGTGTCTCAGGGCAGAGGGACTGAAGAGCTCAGGGCATGTTTTTATTCTGCTTTGGTCCACCTGAGAAAATCTGCCAGCTCTGCACAGCATCCCAGGGAAGCAACTCTCGAGCCTAGAATGGAAAATTTCCAGCCCAGCCCTAAGCTGAAGATCTTGGACTGAATCTTGCTTTATAGTTGTTGCTGCAGTGCCTGAAAGTCATCTTGAAATGTTCAGACTTTCCTTACTTCCTGCTGCCAAAGCATGTGTGGGAAAGAGGAAAAATCCAGCTCCAGACTTGAAAGATGGAACTAAAAAGTGTCATCCTAAAAAGCACAAAACTTCAAAGCCAGGAGGAAATGTCTGCTCCTGAAACTTGGATTTGCCTCCCTGCAGCTGAATTATGTACCTGGAAGCTAAGGAGCTTATCTTTCACTCAATCTTATTCCAGCTCACTATGACCAGGATTTCCCACCACGATGATATGAACACCTGGGCTGACAAGAGGATGCTGCTGGACGTGGTAAGCCACAGGTAACTCAGTCCAGGAGAGTTTCCAATGAACCTTCCCCTGATGTGGGGCCAGTTACTGTCACAAAAAAAAGTTCAACTTTCTATCCCAAACTAAAAACTGGTGATGGCATCAGAAAGGCTCAGGGATAGCTGATGTGTCCCCTCAGCTTGGGTCATGCTCACCTACAGCTGATCACTGTCAACTGCTAGTGCTTAACAACAATATTTTAATTATTTTCACAGCTCTTGGAGTTTCCAGACTGCCTGGAGAAGGAAAAACCCCAGTGCACTCCCTGAGACTCGCTAGCGGGAGAATGCGTGGGGGTGATGCTGCAAAATAAACATTTCACAGGAGTATTTAGAAACTGCCTGCAGCAGCCTGGGTCACCAAAACCCTGGGGCCAGGACTCTCTCCACAGAGAGCTCAGAAAATGTGGGGTGAGAGTCCCTGGGCTCTGCCCCACAGTGGGAGTGGGTTATGGGGGGCTCTGGGGACACAGCTGGACCCTCAGCACATCCCCACAGCCAGGTCTCTGGCAGCCATCCCCATTTGAGTGCCAGAGGGAAGAGGTTTCCCAGAAGCAGTAAGCATTTACAGGAATTCAGGATGGCCAGGAAAGGAGCAACACCCCAGCCCTGGCACCCAGGGCACCCCAGCCTGTCCCTTCTGCTGAGGGACCGTGCAGGGAGCCGGCCAGGGAATGTCACATGGAATCTCAGAACACCCTGGGCTGGAAGAGTCCAACTCCTAACCCTGCACAGAACAACCTCAAAATCCCACCCAGCGCCTGAGAGTGTTGTCCAAATACTCCTGGAGCTCTGGCAGCCCTGGGGCTGTGCCCATTCCCCGGAGAGCCTGGGCAGGGGCCACCTTTCCCTGAGATCCAGCCTAACTCATCACATGTGGCTTCTGGTCAGCACAGGCTTGAGCCTGCCCAGGAGGGAGGAGGGATCCTCGTGCTTTCCCTGCATCCCAACACTGATGCCTCTGGGGTTTCTCACATCCACCCTCCCCAGCCAGAGCCCTGCAGCACATCTGGAACCCCCCAAGCCAGCTCACAGGTCTGTGTGGGGTCACGTTCTCAGGCAGCATTTGGGGGGAAGCAGGGGGTCAATCCTGGCTGCTCAGCCTGCAGGAGGGAGCTGGGAATCTCTCCCATCTCCTGCTGGGTGGGAGGGAGCTGCTCAGCTCTGGGAGCCTGGGCTCGGCGCTCCGAGCTGTGCCGAGGGTATCGCTCGCCTGCCCGGGGCTGCCGAGCCTTGAAGGAAATGTTTTTGTTTATGCAGCACTGCCAGATTTCCTCTGCTTCTTGGCACCGGGTCACAGCTTTCATGCCTCCTTGTCTGTCTTTATTAACACCAATTTCTTTTTATCACCGCGCAGTGCCGGGGAGTTTCTCAGCGGGTTTTATTTTCCAGCCAGACTGTGTGTAAATTCTCAGCAATGCTACCAATAATGCCAGAAACGAACACTTCTCCAAGCAGATGCTGTTTCTGGTTAAGGAATCCATCAACACAAGCCAGGCCCGAGGTTTCTAAGGACAGTTGCTTTAATCCTGCCCCGAGATCTGGGACTTTTAAGCCGTTCTTAGGTATGTTTTCTTTTCTGTCTAGTAACCATTGCCCCTAGCCTCTCTTAAAGGCAAAACAAAGTGTGAACTTGGGGAAAGGGGGTCAGATGGGGAATGAGGACAAGGTCGCACCCAGCTGCCCATGGAGCAGCAGGGTCAATCCCTGCCATTCCCCAGGGACAGCCTTGTCCTGCCTGGATCAGGGCAGGGCCTGGTGAGTGACATGTCAGGGGGGTCACATCTTTCTTTCTGCCTCCCCCAGCCCCAGGGGTTTAAGCACACTCCACATCCCACCCCTGTGTGTGGCAGAACAGACTCTCAGAGACCCAAGACAATCCTCTGGGTAAGAGCCATTTCTGTACCTCCAGCACCAGGAATTTCCTGTGAAGGAGAGGAATCAGTTAAAGGAAAGCAGGCTAAACTAAACACTCTGCATTCATAATTGCAGATGAACACAGGGTGCAACATTTATTGCTCAATAAAAAGCAAGTGAGAGGCTCCTGATGATGAGCAGGAGCAGCTCAGAACAGCTTTGGGGTGTTTTCAAGTGACATTTTTTTGGTCCTTTCTCCCCATAGTAAATATCTTTGCTTATTTCTTAAAGGGCAAAGGGAAAAAAAGGCTCACAATGAGTCATTAAACTTTCAAATGAGTCATCTGGCTTTCAGTAAAGCATGTGTAAAAATATTACTGATTTACAAACAATATCTAGTGTAACACAATGGATCCAAAAAAGATGAATCTAAAAATGAGGCAATACCATAAAAGACACAAGGTCAGGTCAAATTCGGCCAAGAGATCAACCAATACAAATGTTCCCATGGATGGTTCTCTTTCTTTCTGGTTTTTTTTTTTTTTGTTTTTTTTTTTTAATTTTTATTTTTAAACCCTCAGAGGCTACTTTTTATACAAATAAATATTGCCTGTGCAGTGCTAGCCACACAAACAGGAGAATGCCTTGGGGAGCAGAGGGATCCTGGCAGGCAGCAGAAGTAAACACCAACGACACGAGTGTATTTTTTCTGCTAAAACTGCATTGCAGAAACTAAACTGATAGAATAAATACTGAAAAGCAAGCTCCATTTTTAAATGCTCTGCTCAAACACTCTGGAGCACAGCTGGACCTGCACAAGGCAAAATATGACACGTGTGTCCAGCTGACAGGTCACACTAAAGAGTGGTTATAATCACAGGTAAGGACAATCTGGATTTGCTTTTATTTTTACTGTGCCTCGCTTCATGACAGAACCAAAATGAATATTGTCTCTTCATTTCTGATTTGTTGCTAATTTTGCCCACCTGACGTAATTCTGCAATTTCACTGCATCTATCTGTCATATATTCTTTCATGAACTGCTGGAAATAATGCAAAACTTTAAAAAAAATTTTAAAAGTAAATGAGAGATATAATTACTTCTGCCCTACCTTTTTCGTTAGGGGTTTTAAAAGGCTGGAACTGTTTGTCTTTTTGGTAAGTGGCTGAAACTCCCACAGCCCCAGACATGGAGCTAGAGAGCAAAAGGGACTGGAGGGCAGAACCCATGGGGCACAACGCCCAAGCCCAAATCCTTAACTCAGGACTTCCCAAGCAGCCAGGAAGGGACTAAGAGCTGCAACTCTGACACAGGAGAGGAAGACAGGAGCACAGGCAGAGCTTCCCTGGGAAGAGAAGCCTTGTTTTCACTCCGCAGCACCACCCAAGATAGTGCCAGACCATACAAATTTGTTTAAAAACACTGTATTTTGTTAAAGCTTGGGATTTGCAGTTTTGGAGTTTCCTCCCCTGCAATTCATATTCAAGGATGACCCAAGTGCCCATTAACAATCAAACCACTGTGCAGCAAGCCGGGAGCCTCAGCAATTATGAAGATAATGGTGCCCTCCTCCTCCTCCTCTGCCTCCTCTCCTGAGGAATGGGGGAAGGGCAGGGAGCACGGGGAAGGAAAATCAGCAAATAGAATGATAATGTCATTCCCTCTCACCGACAGCAACGGAAAGCTGCAATTAGACTTCTCTGATCAAAATGCTGGGTAAAATTCCACAGAATTTTTAAAGGAGATTTACAGCACAAGAAATACCTGGTTCGTCTTTGCCAAGAAGTCACCTGGCTGTGCCAGGCAGTGCACGTGCAGGGGGTTTGTGCAGCCCTGTGTGGGAGCTGTTTGTCTTTGCCATGGTGTGAAACGATGCCCAGCCACACCTGCCCAGGGTATTCAGATGCTCCATAAGGTCTGAGCACCCACGGGAACTCAGGAATTTTCCTTGTGCCCCCCAGCCCTGCGCCAGGCTCAGTGTGTGGCAGTGGCTGGAGCTGCTGATTCCATGTGAATGGAGCCCAGGCAGGGCCAGGATCATTTCTCATCCAAACTGAAGCGTGGATGCAGCAGCTCCTGCTGCTGTGTCCAAGGTCTGGGCGATACTTGTGTTGGGTGAGGGCCCTAGACCAAATTTCCCATACAGCCACCAGTTACACGCTGTGTATTACACAAAAGAGTGAGTAGAATTTTCTGTCAAAGCTATACATTTCCTTCCTCTCACTTTCATAATTTCCTTTCAGTGCTCTCTGCAGCAAGGTACCACTCTGCCCCAATTCTACTGGCTCAACACTGTGCTGGTGTAATTCCAGGAATTTAGAGCAGGGCAGCAAAGAATCAGCCCCTGAATTGAAGCAATACAGTTTCAAAAGCCTTTGGCTCTCTCTTTCAAAGTGCTGCAGCCAACTAGGACCAAGCTTTCTCTGCACAGGGAAGATGAAAAATTAGACCAATCATCAGATGGCAAGATGTGGTGACTTAGAGCTCAGACACAACAAAGAGGTTTGACAAGATGCTTCTAAGGGCTCCGATTTTTTCCCAAACCCAAATTGCAGCTCTTTGGAAAGCAGCTGCATGAGGACATACAGCAATCCTGCATGTTTACGCTCTGAAGGGCACTCACAGCAGTGTCCTGTGTTGTCCTGCCATGATGATGAGCTTGGGCATGGATACTCACTTGGGAACTGGCACCCGAATCACCGTCCCGTCCACCTCAGGGTTCAGGTTCATGCCACTCTCCCTTATGGCCTTGGCAGCTGCAGCTGTGCTCTGTAAAACAGATCAAAAGGTAAAGGGAATTAGGAAATAATCATTGCCATATGCCAGAACTCTGTCAATAGTTGGCAATCCATCTCCATGGAACGTGGAAACATTTACTTCTGTTACCAGTAAGATCAGGAAGTTACATTGGTGCAGAGAGCTTTGATCAAACCGAATGGGAAACTATGGCTGCTCCTATTGGGGTAGGGGGCACGGAGGGAGGAGAGGGGAAGGGAAGCAACAACAAAAGAAAACTGCTTTGCTGCTTTGAAACTATTTGAATGGTTTGAGGCAACGCAGAGTGAAACCGCAATAAATTCCCAAGGCAGGGCCTGACTGTGGCAAAGGAGATGAAAGATTCTGAGCATTTAAAAATTCCAGTTGAATGTTTCCCCCTAGAAATCACCCAGTGCCAATTCTGAAACCTTAACAAACTTAACCGCTTCAGCACTACAACCTGACCACAGGACAGCAGGGCAGTAGCAGATGGCTGAGAAGCAGTGCTCATGCCCAGCTCTGTTTATTTTACAGCTTATTACTGAGGATTAACTTCTCAAAACTCCCCTGCCCCTGGCTGACACTGCTGCGCTTAGGTGGGGTGGCAGGTTTGCTTGGTGACTGCAAGGTGATTAAAAGGCTTCACCCTGGCACAAGGTGTGGGTGCACCTCTAGAGAGTGCCAGGCTTTGGGGTTAAAGCAGAGTTTGGCCAAGAACACCCACAGGTCACTTCATTCTGGACTCTGGAGTCTTTTTTCCAGTGGCACTCACGTTTCTTACCAGGCATGATGCTATTTCTTTGCCATCATTAACTTTAGCTCCAGGCTGCTGCGGTATTTATGTAGCTCAGACTGTATTTATACAGCTCAGCTTTTGCCAACTGAGGGACAAACTACAGCTCTGCAGATCTGTTCAGGTCCCTAATGTGTGACATCACTGACGGAAATGAATGCTCTGCTGGTGTTCTGTAGGAGACAACTGCTGTCCCCTGAAACTACAAGGGCAGAGAAAATGCAACCAAAATGATCTCAGCACGTTAGGAATGTCAATGTGTTATTCCACGGACAGCGCCTGTTCTGCAGGAAAGAAATACTCAGTAAAAACTGCTGTTCAACACAGATATTGGAGGAGATAGAAGAAGTGGAAAATAGTGAGACAAGGGAAAATATTGCAATATTGCCTCCATCCTCTTGTAGCCTGCAAAAAACCTTGGGAAGACAGACTTTGGCTCTGCAAGTCCTTTTCGATGATTATTTTATTTCTCCGACTCTTCAGGCAATTTTATTTGCCTCTCAATATCATGAACTACTGACTGTATGCTGTAAGTAATGACATCAAGTGTTCATGTCTCTAGTTTTAGTTTTAGTTCAATCTACCACAAAACAGGGAAGGGTTTAAAGCAACTGCAGTGAGAGAAATGGTTCAAGTGGTGCTTTGGCTTAGAAAGCAAATGTAGGCAATGATACCTAGAGGATATTTAATTTCTCACATGCCCATTTCTCAGCCTGAGCTCCTGCTTGGACATGGGGCAAGCCATGGAGGGACTTTCCTGGCCCTCTCAGCACTGACACTCCACAGGACCTTGCTGATGAGGGGCCTCCATTCTGCAGAGCCTTTACACACATGGGATAATCTCTGAGGAACACTTAGGCATCAAGTGCCTTACACTGACCTCCTCTGAGACCTTGCTGACTTAATTAATCGGGGAAAGCCTTTGAAAATAAATAGAGATAAGGCCTGGCAAAGCTCCAGCACTGGAGCAGGATGAATTGTTAACCTTGCTCACTCCGGCACCCCTGTGCCTGGCTCTGTCGGTGGGACCTGCTGCAGGGCACCACAAGGGCTTGATCCTGAGCTGGGGTTTGGATTTATTGCCTCGTTCAGGGGCAGGTCTAAGGCTCCTGCAGAAAATTAAAAGAACTTGTCTCTCACAGAAGGTAAACCAGAGCCCCTAATTGGAGTTCTGACCTGGAGGTGCTGCCAAGGGAGGAGCTGGCCAAGCTCAGCAGTGCCCAGATCGAGCTCTGCGACAGCACTTAGCACCAGCCAGCTCAGTCCCACCAGGGAAGCTGTTCAGAAGGTCACAGGCTCCATCAGCAGCTTCTCATGAACTCTCAGGGGTATCACCAGCCCTGGTAACACACAAGCAAGTTTCAGAGGTGTCTGATGAAGTCCCCAGCACAAACTCCAACGCCACATCTGCTTCTGTGCATGGCCATGTCTTGACAAGGAACTGGAAAGAATACAGCAGGGCTGATACAGCACTGCAGCTTGTGCAGTTCAGGTGAGTGTGTGTGTGCTCAGACTTCTCACAAATGCATGGGAGATGAGGAGGGCTGGAAGGGCACAGTGAATCCAGGCATCTGGTCCATGATGCTTCGTGTTGTTCTGAGGGGAAAGCACCTGCAAAGCAAACCCCTGTAACCATGGCACTCCTTGGATACAACCCTGAGAGCAAGCACAGCTCTCAGTAACTCTCTCTGACCCTGTGCTGCTGCAAGTGAGCTGCTCTGGGAGCCACATGGGGCTGGGGAGTTGCTGTCAGCAGCACAATGTCCCTTCTGTTCTGTGTCAGCTCAAAGTGACACAGCCCAGCCCGAGCCTGCAGCCCTGCCACGTTTGACTGATTTTGCCTAAATGCTCCTGTGCTCAGCATCAACCTGTTTGCTCCTTTGGCAATCATCTCCCCTCCCAATGTGTCCTCACCTCTGGAAAATTGGTCATGTTCACTATCATGAGCTGTGGTGACTTCTGTGAGATCTGCCCCAGCTGGTTCAGCGGAAACTTCCCATCTTTTGTCACCACAGTTATGTGATCCAGGGCCCCTCAAAAGAACCAAACAAGGGAGGTTCAGTGAGATAAAACAGTGTGCAGTGATGCTCAAGAGAAACGTGTGCACATTGTCCCACTTCCCTTCTGCCATGCAAAATCCAGAGGTTACAAAGGGAAAAATGGTGTTTATTCAGACTTGAGGTGCTGTTTGTGTTCAGGCATCCCCCTGTGTATTCACCACTTAAATATTTCAAAGCTGCTCTAAAGCACAAAAACATGAAAACAAAACTCTTGTTTGTTTTTGCTACTAGAATAGGAAAACTAAGCAGGACTGTTAAGAATTAAAGGGAAATGGTTATTTTTTAAATTTTTACAACTTAAAGAAAATCAAAATGTTGCTATAAAAATCAAGACAAATATTGTCTTTAACTTAGCAGTGCTCTATTAAACCCCTCTTTTTTTTTTTATTTCCATGCCCCCAGAGGAATGTTGTACACTGCTTAATTTAAAGTATTCAGTTTCTCCCTGAGCTACTCTTAATCTGCTCTCTACTTTCTGCTGCAAAACGTTAACAGGCCAAAAGGCACAGGGGACAGGAGGTACTTTATCAGTGCAATTAAAAAAAATACCTATGGTTAAATGAAATAGTTAAGAGACTGAGCTACGCTGTCCAGCTCCATTAAAGACAGAAGTGCCCCTGCCAGAGCTGGGGTGGTGAATGATTCAGATTTGGTCATTGTTTAATGTTAAATTTTATCCCTGAAACTTGATACGCTCACAAATGCGTTTGTTCAGAGTGTTATAGTAACTGCAGCTTAGTCAAACATATTCACATTTCTTCCAAAAACACAAAATCCATGGAGTGAGTGAGGCTTGTACAAGTTCCTACCCACAAAGATGCACAGCAGAAAAAAGTTTGTATATGCCAGACACCAACCCAAAAGGCTAATTTAATGGCAATTGGATTTTTCCTGCCCTACT
Source organism: Sialia sialis (assembly GCA_009812075.1). Classification (NCBI taxonomy): domain Eukaryota; kingdom Metazoa; phylum Chordata; class Aves; order Passeriformes; family Turdidae; genus Sialia; species Sialia sialis. Next base: position 3,311,401 of record VRYO01001183.1, on the reverse strand, counting down.
GCACCATTAGCTGACAACCTGCTTCTCCATCACATCTGCAAACAGTTCAGTTAGACACTTTTGACATCTCCCACTTAAAAAAGCTATTTCCAGGAAGCTATTAACAAAAATGGATCCTTCCTGGTCAAGCTCAAGGTGAACAAAGCCTCTAGCTGGAGATGTCAGGGCTGTAGGAATTGGATGCCCAGCAGATAACTCCAGGAAAAGAAAATCGATTTTGAGAAAATCTGAGTTGTCCATCACTAGGATTTGTACCCTTATTTAAAAGGCTACAGGGCATCACACAAGGGAGTTACCAACCTGGTGAGGTTCTAACACTGAGATTTCTGTTGAAATCTTCTTTCAGAGCTTCTATGACTGCCTGCATATCTTCACTGGTTTCCTCCAAATTGATAATATCCTCAACTAGGGCAGCGTTGATATTCACTTTGGCTTGACTCTGCCCTTTACCTTTAGCTGCAGATTACACACACAAAAAAAATTAGTTTCTATTTCCGCCGAGCTAATTAGAAAGTAGAAAACAGACATTAAAGCTGCCATTTTTACCTTTCTTGGTAGCCAGCTGTCTGCTCAGCAGCATGTGCTGGACACACTGGCTGCAGCCCTCCAGGAGCGGGGCTGGGCAGGCTCGGGGAGCCTGGGGCACCCCCCTGGCCATGGCAAGGGAGGAACGGTGCAGCAGGGACGGGAGAGGACGGAGACACCTCAGTGCCAGAGCCATTGCTCACGCTGCTCTCTGCTCCTGGAGGAGAGAAAGGCGGGGGGCAGCTTGGTGGGCTAAAACCAAACACATTGGGCTCTTAGCGGCGGCTGTGGGGGCAAGGTGAGAGCGCAGAGATGTGGGCACAGCTCTGGGGATCTGCAGTGACCACCGGGCACACACTGCGAGAAGGGCTCGGTGGCTGCCAGCCGCGCCCACGGTATCGGCGTGGCCTCTGCACATCTGTCCAGATGTGCCTCTGACACAAAACCCACGGCTGCTGAGCAAGAACAGCGCAGCCCGGTACCGGTTCCGCGCACACCAGCTGGGTGAAACCTTCATTTCTGTCTCCCGGCTCTTACACCCCCCCATTCACAGGGTTCATTCCAGCCTGCGCCGTTCGAGGCCCCGGGCAGTTTCAGAGCTGCGGAACACACACGGGATTCGGTCCCCGCGGAGCCGACGGAGCGGCCACCGGGGGAACCGGCCCTCCCTGCGCCGGGGGCACCCGACCGCCTTCCCTGCCCTTTCCCCTTGTCCCCGGTGCCGGTGCCGGTCCCCGCCGATGTCCCCGGTCCCCCTCAGGGCCCCGCCCACGCCGCTCCCGCTGTCCAGGGCGCCCCGGCCCGGCCGCTGACCCCGGTGACCCGCGGGAAGCCGGGCCGAGGAGCGGGGATCGGCGATCGGGAACCAGGGGCAGGGAGCGGGGCCTGGGGGCGGCGAAGGGGAAGGGAGGGGAGGGAAGGCGGGGGAGGGCGGGCGCCACCGCCTCGCTCACCGTGGCGCAGCCCCGCGCGTCGCACACAGCGTCACCGGCCGTGCCGCCGGCGTCACAGAGCGGCGCCCAGGGCGGGGCGAGGCCTGCGCGGCCACGGAGCGGCCCGGGCCGCCCTCCGCACGGCCATGGAGCCGGGCCGCCAGGCGCTGCCGCTGGAGAACGCCTCCATCCTCTCCGAGGGCGCGCTGCAGGACGGGCACCGCCTCTGGATCGGCAACCTGGACCCCAAGATCACCGAGTGAGTGACCGCGCAGCATCCGCGCCCTGCGGAACCCCCCCCCCCCGGCGCCGCCCCCTCAGCGGTACCGCCCCGGACGGGCCCTGTTCCCGCATCTGCACCGAGCCCTCCCGGACGGGCCCTGTTCCCGCATCTGCACCGAGCCCTCCCGGGCGCTGCCGCATCGCTCCTCCCCGGGCCCGGCCTGGCAGCCCCCGGGGCCCCGCGTCAGCCCGAGCGCTGCCCGAGCTGAGGGGCCGCAGCTGTCCGGGCTGCCGCCGCCGGGGGATCGCTGGGGCGAGGCTGTGTGAGCACCCCGGGCTCAGAGACGGGTCCTGAGCTCCTGACAACAGCGCCCTGGGAGCCCAGGGGCTGAAAACATCCCTGGTCTCTAAACAAGGGACGTGTGGAATAGTCAGGCTGGAGGATGAGAGTGGTACAAACACAGCCCTGGAAATTGTACCCAGAGGGGTTGGGGTCTGTAGAGAAATGAGAGAATGGACAGGGGAGACCTGACAGGCAGGCATCTGTGTCAAACAGCAGCCTTGTTTTGGTGTTTTGCTATATATATATATATATATATATATGTATAATGCTATATACGTTTCTTTTTTGGGTGTGAGTTAAGCAGAGATGAGTGACTGCAGCAGTGGATGGTGAGGAGGTGGGAGTGGTGGGATTGGCTGCTGTGCTGGGGAAATGCACGAATCAAACATATGTGTGAGCATTTTGTGTTTTCTCCAGGCTATGGGTAATTATCTGATCAAACATAACATTTGAACAGCTAAATTGTCAAGGGAATGTCATGTGCTGTCCAATATTTGGATGGGGTGCTGTGAAATCACTAGGTTGTATAAAAAGGAAAGCAAACCAAAACAATTTGGGCTTTACACACTCATAACAAACAAGCATTTTTGATTAACTATTGTGTATGCCTGTCGTGGAACACTTTTTCTTCCTGGTTCTTTTTGTGTGTGTGCAGGTGCTGGGGTTTTATTCTAGTGCGGTTCATCTGAACAGAGCGGCTCCCTAATAGCCTCTAAATGGAATCATTAATGCATTGTGATTTCAGCCATTCAGCTTTGGGAGGTTTCTGCATTAATTACCACTTCTGTCCCACAGCTCTGCTGCTGTGGTTTGTCCACGTTCACTGACCACGTGAAATTAGATATAGGAATTCCTGAGTGTTGTTTGCTGCGTCCTTAGGGATTCAGGAACTGGGTTAGTGTGGGGGCAGGAGTGCAGGGGATGAGTGCATTGGATCCTTCATTTCCCAGCGTGATCCTCAGTGGTGTTAAAGACTCTTTCAGTGTAGGTCGTTCCTTTTAATCTTGGCCAGATAAGTAATAGGTTTATATGGTAAAATTTACTGTTTTCATCACTTGAATGAGGTGAGTTTGGTGGTTTCTCCAGGGTTCTCAAACCTAGAGGGCTTCCATGCCCCTAAATGTTTAAAGTTTGCCCACTGATGAGTGACAGTGCTTGCTGCTTTTTTCAGACTCTATAATTCTGTGTCTTGCTTTTCATTTTGCTTTGAAATGGCTCTTCTCTCCTGCAAATGCTGTTGTGTCTCCATTTCCTTGTGAATAAAAGAGGAGGAAGGTCCTTTTAACACATTGTCAATGTAGAGAAAGTGTGTGGTCAGTAAGTTTCTATAAATCATCTTGACCCTTGTCCTCTCATGCTAAGGGTTGCATCTCTAGCTCTAGTTGTTCTTCTGCATTATTCCTGTGGAGGGTATTACTCACATGACTAAATCAAACCCCTGAAAATGAAATGTTTCTGCACTTTGCAGCTTTTTATCTGTTTTTGAAGAGTTTCCTTTGTTATTTCTATGTTGGATTTGTTTAAGACAGAGTAAGGTTGATTGAGTTGTTGGCAGAGTTAATAAGTGGTTGTGACACTCTTGAGCAGAAATGAGATCAGAAAGTCTTGAATCAATCCAGGACTTCCATTTAAAGAGCAAACTAGAGCTGCAGTCAAGTGCTGGGGAGTTAATAGATAATGTACACATTGGAGCACAAGCTGCAGGAGCAGGCATTCATAAATGTAGGGCTGCCCACAAATTACAGCCTGGGAGCTGATGCTTTTGGAGGTTATTGCACACACTGAGCGGCTGGGACTCAGCTGGGCGTGCTGACATGCCCTGTGCGCTGGGTTGTGGTGGCTCTCCAGCATTCCTCCTTGCTGGCAGTGTTTGTGGGTGACTTCTTTAATCCAGCATCCTTAGAGCATTGTGTGGCTGTGGGAGCAGGTGGTGTGGGGAGAATCCTGGGTGTGTTCTCAGCAGCTGGAAGGAGCACAGCTGGCACCAGGGGACCTCACAGCTGCTTGTGACATAGCACAATGTCTTCAGGCACTCCGGGAGCTGTGAGATCCCTGCCGTGGGGTCTGCATGAGGATGGCAGCAGGTGGTTTGGTGTCACCACCATCATTGTGCACAGGGCATGTGCTGTGGCTCAGCTCTGTGATCTCACCACCCCTCTGTGCTCCCACCCCACGGGGCAAAACCACAAAGTTGAGTTACATCTCCACGTGGCAGCTGGGCTGGAATTGCCTCCTCTGCCCATTCCTGTGCGTAAACCCTGCTGAGAGTGTTCAGTGCTTTGGACAGGCAGAGATTCCACGTTCAGCTCTCTGGCTCACATCACATGCTCTGGTTTCCCGTAGCCTTTCAATGCCCATTCATTTTCCACGGGTATGAAGTCGCCGTGTTCAACTTCCTGAGCTGCTGTGCTGCTTGTCGAGGATCCCATCTCGATGAGTCTCACCTAGAAAACAATGTGTGCACAAGCTGTTGTTGTTGCAGCCCCCCACTGGCTCCCAGTGGGGCAGAATTCCTCGCAATAATAGATTTTGCATGTGGCCCGGTCCCCGCGCGGCATCCTTGGGACAGCATTGTTCAGAGGAAGCCTTGCCTGCGTCTGAATAGCGCTCGGGGTGCCAGGAGGAAGAGAGGAGGAAAGGGAAACGGGGGAGCTGCAGGTTTGTCTCGCATCCACATCAGATGACAGGAAGTGGAGATGGAGCTTGGTCTGGGGGGGCTGCCAAGCTCTGCAAGAGCCACCTTGTTGCCATAGTAAAGCTTTTTACACCTTCTCACCTTTTTTTTTTTTTTTTAATAACATTTTAGTGTTCCATGACAGTCTTCTTTTTCCGTGCCTCTTGGCCTGAAGAACTACTTGTCAAGTTGCTGTTAATGCCCTCAATATTTTAACAATAACAAACCATCATCACAGGCTAATACATTAATTATACAGGATTTCAGAGCTGTTCCACAGAGGGGGAGGTGACCTGCACTTGAAAAATTGCAGGTACGGTTGGAAAAGGGATTCTGACCAAAATAGATGACATGAGTTGCTTCTAGACTGTTGTTGAAAATTGTTTTAAAAGAGCAGCTATCACCTCACTGCTAAGAAAGTATTATTTGAACGCTCTCAGAAAAATAAAAAACAAACACCCCCCAAAGAGTTCCTTTTGGCAAGGCAGCTGCAGGGTGTTTTAGAGCAGAACTCAGGGAGAATCCTCCTTGCCCTTTTTCTGCCTCTGTAATTGCCAGAAGGGGAGCAGCATCCTGGTGGGAGGGACTCTATTTCCATACTGCTGAAATTCCGAGGGTTTTTTGTACCAGTACATTTACAGAAACAAACCTGAGGTGCCTTTACGTATTTTGGAGGCTCTGGAAGTCCAACATGTGGAGTTTTTTATACATCACATCTCCAAAGTCAGTGTTTTCACTTGTACATCTGTGTCTGCTTGTTGGAAGCGTGAGGTGATGAAATTTGGCTACTGTGTAATCAGCTCCTTTTCTTCACCCTGCTCTTTTCAGTTCCCCTTGCTTTCAGAGCAGAGTCTGAGCGCTCATAGCCTTCTTGGAAGACCATGCACTTCATCTGTATTCCAAAGGATGTAGGAAGCCTTCCATAATCAATGACAATGTGTTATCCCCCGGGGGATAACTTGGCCCTCCTGCACTGCTCGCTGCACCTTCACCTCTTTAAAAGTGCACATCCTGAATGTCCACCGTGACCCATCCTGTGGGATGACTCACATTCCTGGAACTTTCTTGCCTGGCTTCTGAAGCTTAACAAAGGGCTACGGCCCTTTTCAGACATCCTATCAGGCTTTATTAGGAAAAATGTTGTCTGCTCTTCCCATCTGGACGGCCCCTGTGGTTGCCTGGTGCACTTGGCTGTCTTGGGCCACTACTGGCTGTTCATGGCTGGAGTTTCAGCCTGTGCCTGGTGTTATCCTGCTGGGCTCTCTGAGCTCTGAGTGTTACCTTAAACACTGAAAATTTGGGTTAGACTGCGTGGCTTGCTAACAAACACTGTACAGCTGCTTGGGAGATGAGTCCTGACTAAGACACACTTATTAAACACTTAAATAATTGTTAAAGTTCAGGGATGGGGTCAGGCACCGAAGGAGCAACGAGTGTCACTTTTCTCCTGGGTCAGCCACTGTTGTTAAACACTTCAATCCCAGGGAAGCAAAAAAAGCTGCAAAGGACTTTCAGGATTACATGTGGCCTGTACAGCATATGTGCTCCTTGTTTTAAGTTGCTCAGTGCACCAGATACTAAGCAGACAGATTTACTCTGGCTTTCCCCAGTTTTATTGGAAACAGCACATTCCCCACTGGATGGCAGGAAGATAATTGGCTAAAAAAGTGTCTGACTTCCATGAACATGTCACTGAAAAGCTGTCTGAGCCAGAAGCACTGGCAGATTTAGGCTGGATGATACTGAGGGCTGGCTGGTGCCTTTTTTGTTGAGGTCTGCTGGCCATTCCTGGTTCTTCTGTTTATTCTTCTGTCTTCCTGCATCCCCATCTTTTCCAGGCAAGTGTCTGTGCCCTGGGGTGTCCTTGCCAGAGCACTGACTCTGGTTGGCACAGGGGAGGCGTGGGTTTGTTCCAGGAGAGGGAGGGCAGCAGGAGGAGCAGGATCCTGAGGGATGCAGAGGGCTGTGGGCTCAGTGCTCGTGCTGGGAGAGGAGTACAGGGCATGGAGCTTCAGGTGGTCACATCAGGGCTAGACAAGGGGAGACAGGAGTAAAAGTAACAGTGATTTAGTGAGGCAGGAGGCAAAAGCCTCCCAAACCCCTTGGGAGCCATTGCATAATTGTCCAAAAGGCAGCTATTAATAGATTTCTGTGGCCTTCAGCTGGCACTGCTGGGAGGGAGTTCTGTGCCTCGGGGTTTTGGAAAGTCACTGGTGATGCTGCTCAGAGCTGTGGATGCTGAAGGGGAGCTGCGCAGGGCACCCACCTCTGCAGGGATTTGGGGATCTGAGTGTGAGCTCTGTGTGTGTCTCAGGGGTTCCTGTCTATCTCCTCACTGTCAGTGGGATGAAACATGTCATAAATGTTTTCTCTTCCCTTCAGATACCACCTCCTCAAACTCCTTCAGAAGTTTGGCAAAGTAAAGCAGTTTGACTTTCTCTTCCACAAGTCTGGTGCTCTGGAAGGGCAGCCCAGGGGTTACTGTTTTGTCAACTTTGAAACCAAACAGGTAAATTGCTTTTTACCTAAAGTTCTGATATAAATGACTGACTTCTTTCCCATTTTTTTTTAATACTAGTTCAAAACTACAACAGGAAAAGATAGATTCAGTACTTTGTCTACACAAAGCCACGGATTCTAACAGCTCCTCTCTGCACAGCCACTTTGTGACTGCTACTGGAAGTAGCAATAGTGATTCCCTTTCTCCTCTGCTATCTTTTCCTGAATTCTGCTTTTTAATGCTAACCAGAAAGGCACAGTTCTTTGGTTGGTTTTGCAGCTGGTGATCAGGATTCAGAAGAGCCCTAACACTGTGCAGTAGCTCTAGAAAATTATTCATACCGAGGTGGAGCAGCAAGGCAGATAAAATCTGATTACTGGGAATCTTTTGAGGGTATCCCTGGATTGGGATACAATGTGATAAACTTTCTTTGCTGTTCAGTGAGCTGTACTTACAGTAGGCTAAATAACAAAGAAAAAGGGGCTCTTTCCATGTGAGTGGGTTTTGACTAAAGGCTTGGTTTGTTTATGGAGCTGTCTTCCTGTGCAGGAAGCAGAGAAGGCCATCCAGTGTCTCAATGGGAAGCTGGCCCTTTCCAAGAAATTGGTGGTGCGGTGGGCACACGCACAAGTCAAGGTAAGCTGGCTGCTGCAAGGAATCGCTTTTAGTGTGCAAAACTGAAAAACTTTAATGATAATGTCTTTTATCAAGGCAGGCTTGGCCTGGTGAAATAATTTCAGTCTGTTATAGGAAATAACTTGGGGAGCTGATGTTTACAATCTGCAGCTTCTCCTGTCTGCCCAAGCTGTGCTGGGTTGGATGTCAGTGAGGGCAGGGCTTTTAACCTGGGCTTCTTGGGAAGGGCTTCTGCTCAGAGCAGTGTGAACAGATTACCTCTATAAATGTCCATGTTTTAACTTCTCCCAAGCTTTGTGAGTAATTGGCTGGAAGTTTGAATCCTTCCCTTTGTGGTTTTTTTGCATAGGAGAGGTATGGAAATTCCCAATTACCGGTTACTGTGTTACTTTGTTCCACTTCTGAAAGCACTTATGTGGCAGCAGCTCTAATTAGTTTTGACTTTAAAGTAACATACTCTGCATCTAAGCTAAATATCCTTTTATTCCTTGCTCCCTCACATAAACAATCAAGTTTTTAAGATTTACTTGGGCAGTACCTTCTGGAACATCCTTATTTTAATCTTTTTAAATTCTTGTCTTGTTTCTCCTACACTTATTTACCCTCTCATATTTGATAAAGCAAAGTATTTTGAATAATTTTCTTTGCAGATAAACAGATTTTGGGGGAGGCAGAGAGGAGATGCTTGTTGCTATTTTCCTTTGGGTAGTTTTCTTTTAGTTGATTATCCTCCTGGCAGCTTTCTGCTTTGTCTTATCAAGTATATTAGTGCATCTGTTTTGGATGCTTAAAAAACCAAACCAGGTATCTTCATTAAAGGAGTTACTGAATTCAAGAGCTCTTGTCAGCACATCCAAGCTTGTGCAGATCCAGTCTCCATTTTTCTGTATCTGTGGAGCTACTGGAGTGCCATGAGCTTCTGGATGCCTGGGGGGTGGTCAGGCCAGGAAAGGAGTGTGAGCTGGAGGAGTGAGTGTCTGCCCAGCTGCTCTGGGCTCTGGGGAGGAACACGCAGCAATAATCACCTCTCTTCACATGGCATTTTCCAGTCCCTGAATGGAAAGTCTTAACAGCACAGAACTTTGGCTTATTGTGACAAGAGTTTGTTTTAGAGAAGACCAGCACGGTGCTGAGCAGCTCTGGGATGAGTGGCCAAGGCTCAGCAGACGCTGTTGGTTTGAGCAGCTCTGCTGAAAAACAAACCTGATTCTGTGCCAAGTGAAATAAGGAAGCAGAACACTGCAAATAGTTCAGGAGGCCCGCTGCCCACAGAGATGACAGACTCACAAGCTGCCTTCTGCAGAAAGGAGGTGGTTCCTAACTGATTTTTTTCTTTTTTTTCCCATCTTTTCTCTCAGCACTGCCCGGTTCTGTGCAGTCATGTGCTTGGGTTACCTTCTGGCCCTGCACATGAAGAGCACAGCAAACAGAACAGTAGTTACCTTCAAATTTACCATCTGTGCTTCCTGCCTTATGTAGAGGGGAACAAGAAGTGACAGGATAAGGTTTGAGGATCCACAGTACAATGCCCAGAACTGTTCAGTATCCAGCCTGCATTCCATGTTGGTACTAACCAAATATTGTGGTTGGGATTTGTTTCAGTGTTTGGCCACCAAAATCTTTCCTAGCAAAAGCTCCACAAAACCTGAGGCGATGTTAATCCAGCTTTAAAGTCCATCTGTGGGAAATGTTTCTTTGTTCCTAATTGCAGCTGACTCAGTCCTTGGTCTCTTGCTTGCAGAGATATGATCACAATAAAAATGAGAAGATCCTTCCAATCAGTCTGGAGCCATCTTCCAGCACGGAGCCACCCCAGTCCAACCTAAGGTAGGAGATGGGTTGGGTGAGAGGTGACCCAGCTATGGGACTGGCAGGGAACCAACTTCTTCCATTTCAGTAAGATTTAGAGCTGTTGGCATTGTTTGTATTAAAAATCTAGCACAGCAAAAAAGCTTTTTTTGAAAGGGCAGTGCCTGTGAAGTCCCTCACTCGATGTGGACACTTGAGACTGGAAGTTTATTTTCTAATGTGCAAAGCCAGTGGGTAGTAGGAAGGGAACGAGGTGAGATGGAGAGTTGGGAATGTGTAGCATTCCAGCTGCTTTGGCCAGAATCCCTATACTTCATGTGAACTGGGTTTTTACTGGACTAATTTGGTTTCAAAATGCTCATGAGCAAAATTTCTGCAATAGTGGCAGAAGATTAAAACAAAGTCACAAGTAGTACTTCACATAAAACTAATTTTTTTTTTGCCAGTGTTTTTTTTTGTAGGTCTTGTCTGTGGGATGTGGTTAAATTCTCCAACCTTTGCATTTACCTAGAGCACTTAGCTGCTTTGCTAATTCACAGTTTGTTTGAAAGGGTGTGTGGTTTTCCTCTGTGCTGTGTCAGTGGAACCCTGTGAGGAACCAGGACCAGATTAATGCATTTGCACAGAGATAAAATGAGCTTGGAATTCTCATGTAACGGGCTAGAAAGTAAAGAGCAGAGGGGTTTGAGTCATGCAGATTGCTCACTGCATTGGTGGCACAAAGGGGTTGTTCTAGTGAGAATGGATGGTGCAAGAAGCCACAGTGGGGAAGGGAACATTCCTCCCCGTCCATACCCACTGGAGGACAGTGAAAAACAAAAGTCCTAGGAATTTGGGGTGTAACCTAGGATAGCTTCTCCCTTTGGGATAAACCCTGCTAATGCTGAAATAATGTTTCTTCCTGACCTAATTAGAGTCTGGGGTTTTCCCATCCCGAGCAGGCTGTAGCTGGGAGGAAGTCTGGCTTTCATTTCTGTGCTGTTCCCAGCAGCCTGCTCCGAGCTCTGCTCTGCTGCACATGCTCAGAGCTCCTGAAATGACATCATTTCACATCAAGTAGGAAGCCTTGTCGTGTTCTTGTCTCACTCAGCGTCCTCGGGAAAGCTCTGCATAGGTGCAGGGGCCGTTGTTTTGGGGTGCTGAGGTGTCTCTGGGAGGAGCACAGCCGTGCAGAGTTGAAGTGCAGCAGTGTGGGCTCTGGCAGGGCATTCCTCCTCACTGTGGATGCAGCAGGGGGGGCTGCCTGGCCCCTCCTCGTGCAGGGAGGATTCGCATGTCAGCAGAATCTCTGGATTTCTGTAGTTGGGTTTCATGCTAAGATCAAGCTCAATTTCCCTTCTGCTTTTTCTCTTTCCAGTGTGAGTGCAAAAATAAAGGCCATTGAAGCCAAGCTGAAAATGATGGCAGAAAATCCAGATGCAGAATATCCTGCAGCACCTGTTTATTCTTACTTCAAACCACCTGATAAGAAAAGGACTACTCCTTACTCCAGAGCTGCCTGGAAATCCAGAAGATGATGCTTATGAGTGGATGATGGTAGCAAGATGCACTGCTTTGTATACCCGGAGTCCTCCAATGCTTTTGTACTTTTGTAGAGTGGGAAGGACAATGCCACCTGAGCAGGGCACGGCCAGCACAGCCCTCTGCCACACCTGAGGGTCTGCAGGCTCCTGCCTGTGCAGTTCATAGCTGTGGCTGTTCAGAGAAATAGGTTCCCTTCAAAGCCTCTGATGAACACACAGGCACCCTCTCGTTAGTGTGCATTCATTAGCCAGATTAGAAACAGTAACCGGCGTTTGGAGTAAAGCACATCCAAAAATACTCCATTTAACTGATTACTTTTTAAAGTATTTTTGAACGAAATGTATTCCAGTTCATGTTTTAATGGAAGGGGAAGCACTTGGTTTTGATTAACATGCTGTAGTTATAATGGAAAAAACTTTTTCATCTCAATAAAACTCATTTTAAATAGATCTTGCAACACCTTTAGTAACTGTGCATGTGATATTTTATATGCACCAAAGCCGATTGATTTTGCATTTTGATTTGCACACTCCACGGTGTTACTTCATGACATGGTAATGACACAGTACAGGTATTTTCAGTGTTATTTAGGCTGTAGGTGAGTGCCTGCATGTAGGAATTAGTGTATTTACACACCACTGAGGTCTGTGCTGTGCCCTGAGCTTTGGCATTTGCGATCCCTGACGGTGGCAGCTCCTCATGAGCCAGATGTGGCAGTAAGACAGAAACTGCAGCCTCTGAGACATCTGCCAAGCCATGACCTCGGTGTTTGCCCCCTGTCCTGCCCAGCTTTGGCTTCTGTGGGCTGGTAGAGGTGGTCAGCTGCCTCTGGTGTGAGGTGGCACCAGTTTTTGTGGTGAACTGGGACTGCCCTGGGCTCCAAATCCACAGATCTGGTGGAAGGCATTGCTCTGAACCATCTGATCTGCAGCACATTTCCCCACTAAATCTCTGCAAAATAGAAATGTGAGGAAAACACATTTTCTGGCAGCATTTTCTCCTTTGTGCACGCAGTGCTGGGAGTGCATGTGCCAGGGGGATGTCAGAGAGCTCACATGCTCAGGTCCAGGTGACACTGGTCTGATTTTCCCTCCCCAATATTGTCAGACCTCACGGATCCCTCTCGAGCTGTTCCCCCAAACTGGTTAATGGTGGCCTCAAGCAGGAGGATGAAAACAATTTGGGAACAGCCCCGGTTTGTGCAGGCAGGAGTTGCTCAGTGACACAGGCCAGGGAGGTTTGTGCTCTGCAGCAGCAGCACACCTCCCTCCAGGCAGAGCTGCTGCCGAACCGAGCACCTGGAGCGGGGCTGTGCCTGTCTGTGCTGCAGATTGTTGAAAGCCTCGGTTGTTCTAAAGTAGCTCTCGTGCTGTCAATGTTTGTTTCCTAGTTTTTGGGTACCTGAGTAGAGGGAAAGTAATATTCTTGGGATTTTGTATCCCTCTGAATGTCAGTGACACCCGTTTGCATTCCTCTGAACAGCCTGTGTTTGTTCCTGCGTGCTCTGTAGCTATCCTGCTCTGTATCTGCGTTGTTTAGAACAGCTCTGGATTCTCTTCCTGCTGGGAATTCAGAAGATACCTGGTTTCAACTGGCTGTGTGGCTGTGCTCCCATCAGAAACGTACTTTGATATTTATTTGTATTTAAATACAATTTGTTGAAGTTCTTACAGCTCTAAATAAACATTTAAAATGCATGTTTTCCTCCAGGAAAGCCGAGGGTGGCAAGCAGGAAGTGAGTGAGGGTGGTAAATGCTTGGCATCAGCCGAAGTCCACTGACAGAACCCGGGTACAATAGCATCAGTCTTTTTTTTTTTTAATTATTTCTTTGCCCTGCCGTGGTGGCTAACAGAAGTGCCTTGTGTGTCCCTCAGCCAGACTCAGACCTGGGGGAGCTTTATTGCAGGTTGGAGCCTGTGCTGGTCATTCCTGCTGCTGCTGCCTGCGCTTGCCGGGAACGCTGCGGCTTCCCGAGGGCCCCACACCAGCACGGCGAGCCCAGAGTTCCTAACTTGGAGCTGGGAGGAGGGAAATGCTCAGAAACGGGGTTTTTTTCATGAGCATCAGCCCTGGGACTTTGCATAACACCGTGGTAAAAGAGATTTGAAGAGCGCCGGGAGCGCGGCATCGCTGCGGCCGGCGCTGGAGCTGTGAGTAGGGAGCTTGGCAGCTGGGGTGGGAAGGAGAGCTGGGCTTGGTGCCTGGCTCCTGTGAGGAGGAACTGGGCTGTTTCTCACCTCCAGCCGACACTCCTGTCCTCTGTGGGGGTTCCTGGCTTCCAGCAAATCCATGGGAGCAAGGTGGGTTACGGAGGGTGGTGTCCACCGTGGCCACGGTGTGGGGTTTTCCTTGGTATTTGAACAATTCTGCCTGTGGTGACAGTCCCTCACTTGGGACAGGCATGGAATCTTCACTCTGGGAGCACACAACATTCCCAGCCCCACATTCTGGGATTCTGGCCGAGCTGCTGCTTGACACGCTGCCACCTTGTTGCTGCCTTGTACAAACTCCAGTGCTGCTGGAGGGAGCACATGGAGGTAAGGACAGGGATGGACTCTGCTCATACCTGTTAGCTCCAGTGTTCTGCATTCCCCAGTCACTGCCCAGGCCCTGTTCCGGCTGCAAGATGCACGCGTGACATCAGTCTGCTCTCAGCAGGCAGTGAGAGCAGGAGACCCTGCAGAGCCAACACTTATCCCAAGGCAGAAGCTGGGCTGGAATTCCCCGGTTCCTGAGCCTGTTCTGGCTTTGCAGGGTCCAGGGAGCCTGTTCTGCAATCACAAAAGCAGTGCAAACATCTGCTTGGCTGCATGGTGCTGGTCCATGGTGCTGAGCCCTGGCTGCCAAGCCCAGCATCACTCTGGAGAAGCAAAAAAACCCCACACGGCCCTGCCTCGACCAGTGCTGCGTAGGGGGACAGATGGCTTTCGTGGCTGTGTCCATGAAAACTCCTATGTGTTTCTTCTGGAGCAACCAGAGCTAATTCAGACCCCAGCAGTAGTGAGAAGGAAGGGTTTAAATTGTCCTTTTTCAGCATCTCGCCTCTGCACTTGTGCATGTCCCCCCACACTCGGCCGCTGTGGAGCTGGGGACAGGGCAGGACAAGCTGGCAGGCCTTGGGCTCCGTTTCCTGGGGGTTTCTTGGGCTTTCCTGCAACCTCGATGTTTAAACCTAATGCCTTGTATTTATTCTAAAATGGCTTTCATCTGATTTCCCTCTCGGTTAACAATTTAGCTGTCACAATCAATAACGGCGAGGATCCATCCCCGGCCGCCATCAGCTCACGTTACCGTCCTGCAATTACCCGGCGGTGGCACCGCTGCCGGGGCTTTGCTGGGGAATTATCAGGTTACTAATGAAGCCCGGGCAGCGGCGGGCGGCCAGACGCCGCGGCGGTGGGCGCGATCCCCGCAGCCGCGGTCACAGGGGGGCAGCGGGGCCGGCCCGGCCCGTGCGCCCCGTCGGGGCGGGCAGCGGCGGGGCAGGAGCGGGACGAGCGGGACCGGGCCGGCCGCCCCCTGCCCTGCCCTCCCCTCCCCGCCGCGGCCGCGGGCGGTGCCGCCGCCGGTGCTGCCGCCGCAGGTAGCGGGGCCCGGCGGGGCGGGCGGCCCCCGGGGCGCGGCGGGGGGGGCCCCGCTTCCTGCCCGGCCCGCGGCCGCCCCCGGCGGGGGAGCGGGGCCGGCGCGGTTCCCCGCCCGGCTCCCCGCCCTTCCTGCCGCGGCCGCGGGACGCGCCGCCCGCGGGCACGGAGCGCGGCGGCGGCGGCGGCGGCGGGCGGAGCGGGGCGCGCCCGCCCCATGCACCGGAGCCATGGGGGCGGGCAGCCCCGGGGCCCTGGCCGCCGCGCCCCGGCCGGCGCCCAGGCGGGCAAGGTGAGCGCTGCCGCCGCCGCCGCCGCTGCCGTCGGGGCCGGGAGCGGGGCTGGAGCGGGGCCGGGATCCCCGCGGCGGCCGGTACCGGGGCCGGGGCCGGGCCGGGGCCGGGGCCGCTCGCTGCCTCCCGCGCCAGAGGGGTGGATTTTTCCATCCCGGCGTTTTCTGGGGCGTTTTGTGCTCGGCGGAGGGAGAGGGGGAAGAATTTCGATTTTTAATTACTACCATTAAAAAAATCAAATTTGCAATTCTTTGGGTGGCCTGATGGATTCCCTGATTGACAGCCGGAATTGACACTCTGGTACCTCTTATCTCGGGCATTTACGGCAATTTCTAATTGCAGGTAGTTTGGGGGGTTTTTCAGCGCCTTGGCTCGCATGGGAACCGAGCGATTACTTCAAGAGGCCCGGGTTAAGTGCAGGCAGGGGGAGAATTCAATCCACATTCAAATTGCTTCATTAAAGAGACGCAGCTTTTGTTGCAAAGGATTTAAATGGCCACTAGAAAGTTCTTATTTATTGTTTTGAGGCGGTTTATATAGGGTGCCCCGCGCTCGCCCGGCGCATGGAGCCGCAGCCTCCCTCTCCCGCTCTCTCCATCAAGGTGATGCCGCCGGAGCCGCTGCCCAAGGGGAGCTCCCGCTGTCTCGATCCGCACTCTCGAGCCATGGTAAGCGGGGCCGGGGCTTGCGGGATCCAGCCGGGACCCGCCGTGCCGGCAATGCGGGGCCGCACTGGGCCGGGGGTGCCGGGAGCTGGGGGGACCCGCGGGGATCCGCTGGGCCGGGGGCTCTGGGGACGCGTGGGAGCGGGGATTGCGGGGTCCGGCCAGGGCTGTCAGGGGTTTGTGCGTGCCGGGCCGGGGATGCCGAGGACTGCGGGGAGCCGGCGGGACGCTGCGCTTCGCTGCTGCGGGGAACGGCGGGGCCCGGCTGACGGCCCCGCTGCGGCTCTGCCCGCAGTCGCAGCCCGACGGGGAGCCTCTGCCTGGAGCCCTGGAGAAGGAGGACGCCCGCTCAGCGCCCAGCACCCCTTCCACGCCGTCCGTCTGCTCCCCGCCATCCTCCTCCTCCTCCACGCCGTCGGCCGGCAAAAACGTGTGCTCCAGCTGCGGGCTGGAGATCCTCGACCGGTACCTGCTGAAGGTGAGCGGGGCGGAGGGCGGCGGGGGCGGCGGGTGGCCCCGGGTGGCCCCGGGTGGCCACGGGTCTCAGCCCCTTCTCTGCCGCAGGTGAACAACCTCATCTGGCACGTCCGGTGCCTGGAGTGCTCCGTGTGCCGCACCTCGCTGCGCCAGCAGCACAGCTGCTACATCAAGAACAAGGAGATCTTCTGCAAGATGGACTACTTCAGGTAGGGACCGGGCCGGGGCCGCTCCGGGGGGCTCAGTCCTCCCCGGCTGCCGCGGGACAGGGCCGCTCCGGCGCTGCCCTGGGGAAGGTTTGGAAAACCCGCCGGGCTCCCCTGGAGCAGCCGGGTGGGAGACGATCCTCGGGAAACGGAGAGAAAAGAAGGAAGGGAGTTTGGGGTGCAGCTGTACAACCCTCAGAGGGATTCCTGCCCTCTGGCCGGGCTGTGCGGGCCGTCCGGAGCTCCTGCTGCTCGCGGCTCGGCTCCGGGAGTGCGGCGCGGCGGGGATGGCCCCGGGGAAACGGGACTCGAACGGCCTCGTCCCGGCTCCCACCGGAGGGCAAATCGGTGCTGCCAGTCTGCCGTGCCCAGAGGCTTTCGGGGAGCCCCTGGCAGCTCTGTGGGCCCGCAGTGACCGGAGCGCGTTACGGAACGGAAACGAAGGAGCGGCGGCGGCTGCGGCCGGCCGGGCTCGGAGCGGCCCCGGGGCTCGCTCCGGACCCGCACACCGGGGCAGCCTGTCCCGCAGGGAGGATGTTCTGGCTTCGACAGTCTTTTTGTTCTAAACCTTAAACCACGAATTTCCCCCCAATTTGACTCGCACGAGGAAACTGAGTATTTTGAACTCCTCGGGGTTTAACTAAACATTGGCACCCCTGCTCTGACTTTCCTCATCCTACCAGGGTGAGGGAGTGCTGTTTGACCCGGGAGAAACGGGAACGACGGGCAGGAAATTGGAATGACCCCGGCGGGGCGCGGGGGGCTCGGAGCATCCTCCCGCCGCGGCAGAGCTCGGGGCTGCCCCGACGACAGCGGGCAGGGAGCTCGGGGGGCACCTCAGAGATTGCTCCTGTGTTTTTTATTAAAGAGTCTGCGGTTGCTCGATTTTCCGCAGCTCAGGTCGCCGCGGTGCCGCCGGGAGTGCGGGGCTCACGGAGTTGGGTGCGGGGCTCGGAGAACCGGGTCAGCCCCGAGGCTGCGGTGCTCTGCGTCCTGCCCTGTGGTGGTTTTTGTTGTTGTTATTACTATTATTATTATTATTGTTCTTATTGCTATTATTTTCTAACCGCAATTTTCGGTGATTCCAGCGAAATTTTCCCCACTCAACACAGAAAGGCACAAGGGGGTCCCGGGGCCGCGGTGCTGTTTTGGGGCACTTTGAGCGTTTTCATTCATTTATCACCGTTCTGGTGCCGTTGATGTTTGGTTTATTTTTGGTTTGTTTTTAAGAGAGGACCTTTCCAAAGGCGGTTTTAAAGTAGCGCCGGCATCTCGAAATGACCTTCGAGCAAATATGGCAAATAACAGTGTTAAAATAAATCTGTTTCGCGAGCCCCGACCCCATCCCCGCCGGGAGCAGCCAGGCTCTGCCCGCCGGTACCGGCGGGGCCAAGGGAAATAAAACGAAAATCGCGGAAGCCGCCGCTGGGCGCTCCCGGTTCCTGCGGAGCCCGTTCGGTGGGCGCGGGGGCTCCCAGCCCGCGCTCCGCACTTGTCTTTTGAAAAAAAAGGTGGGGATATGGAGACGTTTTTAAATTTTATTTTGGTGAATCTCTGAGCGGCGGCAGCGGCGGCGCTCGGAGCCGGGCGGGTGCGGAGCTGCCTCGCTCCCCCCGGCCCTGCGGGGATCGCTGCGGCCCCCGGGCCAAGCCCGGGCCGGCCCCGGTGCCCCGGTGCGGGGCTCGGGGGTGGCGGGCGGGGGTCGCTCCCGTCTCCTCCCGGGCAGAACCCGCCGGGCTGAGCGGTGCCGTCGGTGCCGGTGCCGTCGGTGCCGGTGTGCAGGGCTGGGATCTCTCCCGCTAGCCCGGCACAATCCCCTCGTTGTCCATTCTCTCGGCCCCCTCCTGCACCCACCCTGCCCTGGGAGCATCCTGGCTGGCATCTTGTCGCCTCCAGCCAGTGGAACCTGGTGCGTGGCACGGCTAAACCCGATCCTCGGCATGGATTTTGAAAATTTCATTTATTATTTGAGGCAGATTAGAAGCGTGGGGGTTTTTAAAAAAGCAAAGGAGAAACCCCCTAATGCGTGTGGTCCTGACGGAAGGGGCAGTGGGATGCTCTGCACGGGTCACAGGGATGCTCTGTTCCTGCAGTGCTGGTTCCTCCAACACCGGGGCTGTCGGGGACGCTGAGGATGAAAGCTGTCAGGCTGTCATGTCACAGTCCCACTGCCCACGGGGAGTGTGTTAGGCCTGCTCTGTCCAAGTGTCCCTTCTCTGTCCCTGAGGGGCTGTGTAGGTGTTGGCTCTGCTTCTCCAGGGCTTCGTGTGCATTTTTACGCAAATGCTGTTTCCTGTGTCTTGTCAAATAATTGCATTTGGCATCTAAGGCTCCAGTGCTTCAAGGAGAACCGAATTAAAATTGGAGCTCATTGAGCAGAACACTGTGTTCCCGGGCCATGCAAGGGCTGCTCACAGCCAAGCTCCCACGGTTCCAGTCGAGGCCCAGCATGATCCTGGCGTGATTCTGCTGTGCCCTCGGTGGGCAGACTGCAGGCGTGTGACCTTGGGGCCACTGGCCTGGCTGTGGCTCAGGTGGCTTCACCCCTCGCTGTTTTATCCCTCTGGGATGGTGGTCCTGCTCGGGCGCAGCAGTGGCGCAGTGTGAAATCCTTGCTGAGGCGCAGTGTGAAATCCTTGCTGAGGCACCGCTGCTGCTCTGCTGTGAGATATGAGCTGCAGCTGGCTGAGGGTTGTGCTAGAGGCTTCCTACAGAGTGCACCCCAGAGGGGATGGGAGCATTTGGAGCTGTGCGTGGCCCCGTGGCTGGGTGCCCCTTGCCCTGTCCCCACAGGCAGGGATGGCCAGGAGGGCTGAGGGAGCTGCAGCACCTGGGTGCGAGCGGCGTGGGAGAGACAGGATGCACCAGGGCATCCTCCCGCCTCTGCTCTTCCCGCACCTCAGATGATGCAGCCGCCCCTGGGGGAGGTGGGATGAGTCCTAATGGGATGAGTCTCTCTGGGATGAGTCTTCCCTGGTAACGTTGTTGTGAGTTTCCATCTCCCAGAGTTAACCTTTGGGAGAGCATCTGACCACAAACCATGCATGCAGGGCATGAGCCCATGGCTCTGGCAGCATTCAGAGATGCTCCACAGTTGTGGGCTTGGACAAATCCTCTGGCTCTAGCTACAGTGTGGCTGTGTCCCTGTGCCTGCCAGGCAGGTGGCAGGAATCCTGTGGAGCCCCTCTACGGGCAGATGGAGCTCTTTGGGTTCTCACTGTCCTGTGAGCCCAGTTAGCTAAATCCTGTGTTGTTTGAGCTGTTATTTGCAGTGGCGATGGATCAGGGCAGATTTCTTGCAGGCATTTCTCTCCTCGTTCCTGAGTCCCTGGCAGTGGTGGTCCCACAGTGGTGGTGCCTGCAGTGACAGTCTCTCTGGGGTGACAGGGGTGCTGGTGCCCGGCCCCAGCTCTGTCTGATCGCTGCAGTGCTGCAGACGGGAGCTGGCCAAGAGCAGGCACAGCGTCAGTGCTCACTGGTGCTGCAGGCTGTGCAGCCCCGTGCCCGCCTTGCTGCTGAGCCTCAGCCTCTCTCCAGGCTCTGCTCGTGCCATGGCTCTGCAGGGGCAGCAGCATCAGCCTCTGCCTGTGCTGCTGCCGTGGCCACATGAGCCCCCGTGCCCTTCAGCAAACCCTGCCCAGCTCCCTGGGCACCGCTGCCAACCTGGTCCTCAGGAGACCTGGGTGTCTCCCCCAGAAACCAGCTGTGTGATGGGGATGTGTGACCTTTTCTGGTGCCTCAGTTTCCCCGTGCCCATGCTGTGCTCCCCCAGCTGGGCTGGGATTCGAGCGGGGAGCGGCGATCACCACGTGCCATTAGCTCCGTACGCCTGCCCCTCGCTTGATACTGTTCAGCAAGTACGACTGTTTACATAGCACATTGTTCAAAGTAATTCAATTTACAGGAATGATCTTTATTTCTAAATAAAAAATTAATACAGTTCTTTTGTTTGTGCGTTTATATAAACGAGCTGGCACAAAGTCAGTTTACAATGTTCCCATCTGAAGTAAATTAGTGAAGTCTCTTAGCTAAGTCTCTGTATAATTTCAGCACAGAAATGTCCTCTTTTTTTTTTTCTCTCCTTTGGTCAGCTATGGTCAGGCTGAAAAATTTAGACCCTTCTTTTCCTCCCAAATAGTTTAGCTATTAGTAATCCCAGCACAGGACAGTATTTCCACATCTTGCTGGGCCCAGGGTGGGCAGCAGCTCCTCGGTGTGGGGTCG
This sequence comes from Sialia sialis, assembly GCA_009812075.1. Classification (NCBI taxonomy): domain Eukaryota; kingdom Metazoa; phylum Chordata; class Aves; order Passeriformes; family Turdidae; genus Sialia; species Sialia sialis. The sequence goes on along the minus strand of VRYO01001183.1, from coordinate 3,290,789 downwards.
GGAACACTGGCCTTGGTGGCCTGGCCTGGGCTCTGTCTGCCTGACCACAGAGCCTGGGGCTGCTCTGGCCACTGAACCCAAGGATTTGTGGTATGGGGTCTCAGCTGTCGCTTGCTGTGCTCGTTCCTTGTCGGAGTTTTGTGCCTGCACTGAGATGCTGGAGCTGCTCTGGATGCCAGAGGAGCCCTCGGGAGCTTGAGGTGGCAGTGGCAGTGCTGGGGCTGTGTGGGGCACTGCAGTGACTGTGACTGTGCCTGTACCACCTCGGCGGTGCCAGAGGAGATGCTCCTTTCTCTCCTGATGCTCTCGCTGCTGCTCATTGCATTTATTATTTTAAGCAGCAGTAATACTGAAATGCAGATATCAAATTAAGGCCATGCCTGGCACCTCATGTCAGACACTGACCGGGGGTTCAGGGCATGGGGACCACATCTGCTGCTCCCTGTGAATCACCTGCATAACCATCAGCATCCTGACAGGAATGGGGGTTTTCACACAATCACCTGGTGAAGGGATCCTGACTATCTTGCTGTCTCTTCACTGAGCTGAGCTACCTTCCAGCACAGCACAGCTCCCTCCAGCGCAGTCATCATCCCCTCACAGTGAGGAGACCTCCTCCACGGGGGAAAAAGCAGATGTGTGCGCCTTTACGTGTGAGGAGAACACACATGGTTTGATTTATGGCAGCGGGAGAGAACCAGCTCTGACACAGTTTCCATCCGAGTGTCACACTGGCTGTTATCAAAATAAAAACCCACAGGCTTGGAGGCTGATTCACGGCGCTGCGTCACCTCAGCCCCTCGGCCGCGCCTGGCGCCGCAGGGCTGCCCTGAGTTACACGCCACTGCTGCCAGCGTCACGGCAAAGGCACGGCTGGGGAGGCTCCATTGCATCTCTGCATGCCTGGTGCTGTGGGAGCTGGGCTGGTTGGGGTGAGCAACGGGGTCGGCAGCAGCACCTGCACCCCAGCATTGTGCTGCCTGTCCTTCCCCGTCTGATCTCACCTGCCTGATCTCATCCTACCTGCCCTCATCCTACCTGCTGTCCTTCCTTTCCTGCCCTCATCCTACCTGCCCTCATCCTACCTGCCTGTCCTCCTCCGTCTGTCCTCCCCTGCCTGCCCTCACCTGTACTTCTCCTCCGCAGCCGGTTTGGTACGAAGTGTGCCCGCTGTGGCAGGCAGATCTACGCCAGCGACTGGGTGCGGCGGGCGCGGGGCAATGCCTACCACCTGGCCTGCTTCGCCTGCTTCTCCTGCAAGAGGCAGCTCTCCACCGGCGAGGAGTTTGGCCTGGTGGAGGAGAAGGTGCTGTGCCGGATTCACTACGACACCATGATAGAGAACCTCAAGCGAGCGGCAGAGAACGGTACGGAGCGCCACGCTGACGGAATCGTGCTGGTGTCACTGTCCCCTGTGCTGGCCCTTAGCACAGGGTGATGGGTGGTCTTGGGGGGCTTAAGCACAAGGCTCTGGGCTGGCAGAGGGCTCGTGGGGTGGCCAATGTGCTGGCAGCACTGGTGGCTCGTGGCAGACCCGTGTGCTGTGGGCAATGCCAGGGTCAAGTCCCTGGTCCTGAACGGCCTGAAGTGCAGAGCGTGAGGAAGCTGCTGGGATTCTGAGGCTGTGAGTCATGAACGTAGAAGGTGGGATTGGCGATTTGACAAAACCTTCCCATCATTTTCCAGCCGCTCTGCCCGTCTGGGGCAGTGGCACTCCCAGCTGCCAGTGCTGTGCCACAGCCAGCCTGCACTGTCCCAGCCGAGCTGGTGACACTGAGGTCATGCAGCACTGCAGCTCCTGTCCCTTCCCCACCCTCCTGCAGGCAGTGCCCAGAGAGATGCTCAGAGGAACAAATTCGTGGGGTTAGTCCAGAGTGGTGCACAGGGGGGCTGGGCAGTGCCACTGTGGTGGAAAGTACTTCAGCACATGGTGGGCACAGGGAGTGACACCCCATGTCGCAGCCCATGCAGCATGTGGAAACCATTAACAACCTGACAGGAAAAAAATATGTTTCTATTTACTGTGTTTGAGTAAGGACAAAAACAGAGTGCCCAGTTGGGCTGGGAGGGTCCTGGCTCGGGACGTGGCTCGCAGTGTGTTGGTCCATATGGTCAGCTGCTGTGGGGGCTTGAGGGGGTGATGGGGAGCAAGGATGGAGGGGGAGAAGCCACGTGTCCTGGGGGAGCAGATTGGTGTGAGGACAGCAGGGTCTGGCAGCAGGGAGTCCTGCAGAGCTCTTGCCCCAGCTGAGGGCTGGGATGGAAGGTTTGCTGCTGCTGCTCAGAACAACCTCCTGGTGTGGGCTGAGCAGCAGAGTTGGGCAGTGCTGGGGCACCTGGTGTCACTACCTGTATTCAAGGGGTTTTGAGAAGGGAGTGGGATCACTTGGGAGAGCTGGAGTTGCTGTGGAGTTGGAGGGCCACACTCCCTCCTCCAGTAATTACCCAGCAATTTCTTCTGCACATGAGGTTTTACATACAAGAAAAATAAACAGATGTTGCTGAAGTCAGAGTCCCATTCATCATCCGAAAAGAACAAGTCAAACTATATGAGAAAGTCCTTCAACTCCAGCCAAGACAATCACAGCCTGGTCCAGCTTGTGGAGCGATCCCCGGGCTGTGCAGGCGCATCCTGGGAGCGGGGTGAGCGCCAGCCCTGCTCAGCTGCCCTCCCCCTGCATCCCCCTCGCCCATCCCTCCGTGCTGCTTCACCTACGCTGCAGGAGCAGCCAGGCACGGCACAGGCTGCAGCAGGGCCCTGGTGAGGAGCGAGGCTCTGGCCATCCTCTCTGGAGGCTGCACAGCAGCGTGAGCACGGCTGGGCTCACCCCAACACTGTGCTGGGCAAGGGGGAGCTCTGTGCCCCCCAGGAGTGTCCCCCTTAGAGTGGCTGCTGCTCAGGGCATGGCCATCCCCAGGCCATGGGGACAGGGCTGCTCCTGCTGTTGCTCTGGGACCCGGCAGGAAGAGGGGGTGGGAGTGCTGGGACAATTTGGGGCTGGCGAAAGGAGCAAAGAGCCCATTGAAACGCTCTGAACAAATGAAAGGACTGATGGAGGCAGCGCCCAGGAGGGAAAACAGGGTCACAGGGAGCAGCAAGGGGCAGCAGTGATGGATGCTGGTGAGCCTGGCAGACAGGGTTCCTTCCCAGCCACTCCCTGGAGAATGTGGCCAAGTGGTGGCTGCGAGTCAGGGCCAGAGGGACGTCAGTGCTTGCCCTCACACACCACCTTGACCCTCTTCCTGCTGCTGTCTCACCTTATTCCCTGAGGCTTCCACCACTTGCTGCATTTTTCTTAATTCCACGGTGAACTCTTGGGGAATGGTTGTTTCTCCTCCCTTGTGTGTGGAGTGGCTCAGCAGCCCGGGGCAGCTCCTGGGTGGCCGTGCTGGCTCCACTGCTTCTGCTCCCACTGCAGCTCTGGGTGTCCCAGGCTGTGATGCCACCAGGTGTGGTGTCCCCCAGATGAGCAGTTCTGCACATGGAGGGGGTTCCTGACCTGTGGCTCATTGGGTTTTTCCCCTGTAGGCAATGGGATCACGCTGGAAGGGGCTGTGCCCTCGGAGCAGGACAGCCAGCCGAAGCCAGCCAAGAGAGCCCGCACCTCCTTCACCGCCGAGCAGCTGCAGGTGGGGCAGCAGGGCCAGGGGGGCTGGAGGGGCTGTGACTCCCCAGCCTCATCCCGAGCCCTTCTCTGCTCTCTCCACAGGTCATGCAGGCACAGTTTGCTCAGGACAACAACCCCGACGCACAGACGCTTCAGAAGCTTGCGGACATGACGGGGCTGAGCCGGAGAGTCATTCAGGTGAGGGCAGGGACGGCCTGGGGTGGCCACCATGGGCCAGCAGCCCCAAGCAGGACAGGGAGGGGACACTTGAAGGTGGCACCAGCCAGGGCTCACAGCCCCGTGGCTCCTCACCCCCAGACTTGCAGCATCCAGCAGCTCCCGCTGCCTCCCCTGCATGTCAGCTCCTCTGCTCCTGCAGCGATGCCAGCATCCTTCCTTCCCTGTCTCACTCGTGGCTTTTCTATTTGTTTTTTCCCTCTTATGATGCAATGAATCAAAAGCCCAACAGCCCCAGCCATTTGCAATAAATCACTGGGTGGGAAAGCTGCCCTCAGCACAAGGTCCTGGAGCGCTGTGCTCTGTCCCAGCCGCTGACAGGGAGTGTGGGAGCTTCCCCAGCAGCCGGCCCTGCTGCGAGCAGGCAGAGCTCACAGTGTCAGGAAGCACTGGGATCGAGGAGTTCAAAGAAGAAAGGGTCTTGCAGCCCCAGGGGACACAGTGGCAGGGAAGTCCCCATGCCTGATCTGGGAGTGGTGCCACAGGGACTGAGAAATGTCCCCTCTGCAACTCCCAGCTCGCAGACAGCCCAGCTTTGCCTCTTGGTGACATTTGCACTCATCGCTTTCACGTTCTGCCCGCATACTTTCTGCATACAATGAAAACACGAGTGATTAAAATAAATTTTGGAGCTTTCATCCAAGATTGTTTTGCCAATGACACATTTAAATTTTGTGTGTGAAAATCTGGCTTGAGCCTCTGTTATTGAGATTTTTCATTTAGCTAAAGATCAAGCAGGCTGCACACCGGGGTTTTTTATGTGGATATTTTTTAAAGGCGCTTTGAACAGGAAACAATTTGTCAAACACTTATGACTGTTTCCTTCTCCGTGGTCCAGTGTGCTCTGCCTTGGAGAGCTGATCTTCACTCAGTCTTGGAGAAGGTTTTTACTCCCAGCTATCTTTCAAAAATTAAAGCACAAGAAACAGATCACCTCTTTAGTGTAAAAAACCCCTTCCATGCATCTTCTAACCCTAGGATGTAATTCCCTAACTACTCCTTTTGATTAGAAGCAGTGAGATATGATCAGAGATCTCACACCTGCTGCTCACATACATGGCTGCATCCCACCACAGTATCCCCCTTTCTCAGCTTTAATGTTCTGCTGATGGGGTTTTTCAATATGATAAATCATCCTTAAGCTCATACTAGATTAAGTTTCTACTCGTTTTGTCTCCTCTTGTTTCTCTCTTTGCCAATGCTCAATTGTCCCAACTGATCTCAGCCGTGATTTTAGGCTGGATGAGCTGGGATTGCTGATTAAGCAAGACCTTGAAAGGAGCTCCCATCATTTGCAGGGACAAAGTTTTGTACTTGCAGGTTCACTCTTGCTCTGGTGAGTGTGAGACAAACCTGTGGAAGCTGGTGAGGTGCAGATTTCTCTTTCATTCCTTTTGTAAACTCATCCAAGAAACGCCCATCCCAGGACCCTGGTGAAGGACCACACTTTAACCCAGTTGTGTCCCAGCTGTCACAGCGTTCGCTGCCTTCCTTTCAGGTTTGGTTTCAAAACTGCCGAGCTCGCCATAAAAAACACACCCCGCAGCACACGGTGCCGCCCTCGGGAGCGCCCCCGTCCCGCATCCCCTCCTCGCTGTCCGAGGACATTCACTACTCGCCCTTCAGCAGCCCGGAGCGGGCCCGCATGGTGACGCTGCACGGATACATCGAAAGTAAGGGGCTGGGCAGGGATGGGCAGGGATGGGACAGGGCTAGGGCAGCTCCGGGACAGGCGGTGACAAAACCCTGCTGGTGCTGCGGGTGCGGGGATGGTTCTGCTGATCCTCCTCCTGTCTGATAAACTTTGCCTTTAGGGTTAACTCGTGCCCAGGAAAGTCAGTGCCTGGGTTTTACCTGGCTGGTCCTCCTGTGCTCTCTGTGTCACTGACGTGTGAGTGTGCCTTCTGGGGCTCGGTGGTCTCCTTCCTGCCCAGGACAGCAGAGTTGCTTTCTCTGACAGTTCCCAGTGCCAGTGAATGATTTGTGAGTGCTGGGCAGTTTTGACCATGCGTGGACGGAGGTTTTGGCTCTGTGGCTCTTGTCAGGCTTCTCTCTTCTGTCACCCATAAGGGCTCTGGCTGTGCCCCTGCCTGAGCCGCCGGGCACCTCCTGCTCCCCTGGGATGGAGGATGCAGGATGCTGTGTTGTTTGTAGTAACTGGATGGAGCCACATCCCCTAGCTGGATGGAGGGCGTGTGTTGTTTGCAGTAACAGAGGCTGAAGCCTCTTCTCATCCACAGGTCAGGTACAGTGTGGACAAGTGCACTGTAGACTTCCCTACACTGCTCCACCAGTGCACCTCAAAGCAGACATGGAAGGACCACTATCTAATAGGGGTGAGAAGGTAAATGTTAGTCCCTGTTCCAGGCTCGGGGGCCAACCCTCTGCTGTAGCAAAGATTTGTGTGTGACATCATTGCCACCATCCTGTCAGCATCACTGCTTCTCCATGACTCCGGCAGTGCCACCCACCCATGTGTCTTCCCTTAGTTTTGGGGTCCTAAGGTTATTGTACCCACTGTTGGTCAAAATGGCATCACTGTGTTTTTCACTGGACACCTCTCGCTGTTGTGACGTGCTGGGACTGTGCCTGCATCCCCTGAAACTCTCACATCCTCCTGCCTCAGTCCTGCCTGGTTTTCCCTTCCCAGTGCCCTGAGTCTGTCCTGCATGTGTGGTCAGTGTGAACAGAAACTGGCTGTTAACAACAGAGCAGGGGGGACCTCCAGCATGCGCTGACTTCCCAGTTTTCCACGAGTTAACAAAAAAGATTCCTTTCTTGTGGATTGCAGTATTGCTTAAAAATAATAACAACTGGCTGTTACAATATCTGAAGTAGGAATGTTATTTCACAATGTCTGGCCAGGAGACAATCGTGCATGTTGATATTTTTCTGTTCAGCCCTTACAGTATCTGTTCTAACACACAGCTCATTGGGGGCAAGACTTCTCAAACATGCTTAGGTTTGGAAGATTTTATTTAGGACTCTAGTTTCAGTGACTTCTTTTTTGAGGGTACACTGAGCCTTTGGCAACTCCAAGTGGTTTTAGCTTTTGTTTTTGCTGTTAGAAGTGCTCAGCACCTCCCTTTTCAGATCTCTCTCCTCTCAGTGTGGCAGAGCAGCTCACTGAGCTCTGTTTCAATGGGCAGAAGCAGGGACACAGCCAAGATACTTTTTCAGTCTAAATTCTACTGTTTTGTCATATCTGCCCAGCAAGCTGCAGAGTTTTCAGAAAATACTATACAGTCCTGGTGCTGTTGTTAGAGAGGCTTCACTGCAGCAAGCAGCTCCTGATTTAAATGCAATTACTGGCGCACAGCTGTTGCAGAACAGGGTTCTCAGGACACGGAGCTGCCCCCCAACCACCTCCTTTTCTAAACATTCACTTGTGTGTTGAATTCCTGAAAACTGAAGTAGCTTTTTTTCCTTCACATCCAAAATTTTTAAAAAGCAGAGATCCTCGGAGAACCAAGGTCCTGGGAAAACACATTTAAATGCGGAGTGTGTGTTTCCCTCTGCGTGTGTGTTTCCCCCATCCTCCTCTCAGGGTGCCCAGTGCAGTGGCTGGTGAGAACTGAGCTGTGACCCGAAGGCAGGGCAGGGGCTGGAGCTACAGAGCAGTGAGGTGCAGTGTTTGAGGGCAGCCTGTGCTGATCAGTGAGCGAGGTGGACAGTCAGGACTGCTGCTCATGCTCTCTGACTTTCTTGGTAGATGCTGTATCACGGAACAGATGAACGAGCTGCTGCTTTTGGGGCGCAGCCAGGTGCTGGTTTCACAGCTGAGGGTGTGGTACACCTGTGCCACAGTCCTGTCACCTCCTTCCCTGGGCAGGGCTGGCAGCTCCTGGGCACAGAGTTCTTCCAGGGAGGGTTTTCCTGTGAGGAAGTGTCTGTCCTGCTGCACATGGCCGCGGCGAGGGCTCTGTCTCCAGCAGCCTCTGACACTCCCGTTTTTCCCCCAGGTCATCCTCTTTCAGTACTGACTGCTCGGACTCTTCCTCAGCTGCCCATGGCCCTAGCAGCAGCAGTGCCCCTCAGCCGCTGACACAGCTCCAGGCCCGGGGAGAAGCTCAGACCCAGCACTCTCAGCTCGTTCCATTGACCAGCACCTCCGCTCCGACCTCTCCAGCGACACTCTGTGTATGTGTGTGTTGAGTGCACAGTTACATTTGACACTTGTTTCTTGTGGACTTGTAGAATGACCCTGAGTCTCTCCAAGGCAGTGCCAGACACAGTCAAAACTGGTGACTCTACTGTGCTTGCAAGTCTTGCTCCCAAACCCATGGGAATATGAACAACCCAGGACACGCTGAGTCTCAGGGGGGTCGATGATCACCTCTGAACACAAAGGAAGGAGGAATTTATGTGGTTTGGCCTGATTCTCTTTTTGCACCAGTTTGAAGCAGTTCATGGACATCCCTCCTTCTTTCCACTCGCATGTGTGAAATCTGAAATTGGCTTTTGTGGCTCAGCAACTCGATATATAGACAGACCTTCCTGAGCCAAACTCGCAGGTAGCTGAGACTCCACTGAGTGGAAAACATGATGCCAGCTGGAAATAGGCAGTTTTTCTTCCTCCTCAAAGTGCTTTAGAATCACATGTCCTTTGATCACTCAAAGGTAAGTAAATCTTAGTGTTTTTCCCCCCGTTTTATAGGAGGGGAAGCAGAGATATCCTAAACTGAGAGGAACCATGAGGGTTGGTGGCAGAGCCAGGTTTAGCACCCTGAAGTTTTTGATTGCTGACTTGTTCTTAGAACACTGAATATCTCTCTCCTCTCACAGCCATCTGCCAAATCTTTTTTTTTTTTTTTTTTTTAAGTTTTTTACTCTTGTTCTTTATTAACAAGCTACTTTATTTCCTTGGAGTCCTATTGGATCACAAATGGGTGATTTCAGAATGCACCTACAGAAAACTCTCAGACAATCCATACTCTGAGACTGGAAAATGCTCAATGGAAGGTGGCCATAAAGGTGTAGGAATGTTCTGCCCTCCTGTGGACTCAAGTTCAGTCAGTGGAAAGAGTTGGGTAGAAACTGGAGACCAGTTAAAAAGGTGAAAGCCACAGTAAGGCCAGCAGGAACCACTGCTAGCCAAGTGGACAGCAAGGGGATGGTATCTTCCTTTGTCACTCTGATCCCCTCCTGCTCTCCCTTGATGGGGTACAGCTGTGGGTCCTGCCAGGCCCTGGGATGAGGGTGCATCCCAGGAGAACAGCTGGGCTCACTGCAACAGCAAAGGAAGTGCTCAGCAGTCTGGCCCCAAGTCAGGAAAAGGACTCCAAAATGATCCTTCATTGATGGTAATAACGAAAAGTAAACAAGTGACCTCTGCCAGCCCTTCTCAGTTTGCACCGAGCCAAGAGCAGGTCTGTAACAAAACCTCTCTCCACTCAAGCACTTGGGTCTGTCCTGCTGTGAAGTGTCTGTGAGGCTCTTCCAAGAATGTGAAACCTACCCTGAGCCACAGCTAGTGGGGGATATGACTGAAGCGTGCCCCAGGAGCAGGAGATGGGAATCCATCTGTTACATAACTTGTTTTTAATTGGAACTGTAGATACACTTGTTTTCCTCTCTGGGAGATCCTGGATCAATCTGTGCCATGGGCTGGGTGGGCAACCATCCCACTGCTCTGGCCAGCCCATATTGCACACGTGGGGAGCCTTGTCCTGCCCGTGTCCCTGAACTCCATGTGACACCGGCAGCCAGGCACGTGGCTCCAGCTGAACCACGAGGAACGCTCTGGGAGTGGCCTGGGGACATGGGGACATCTGCTGAGGTGGCCACTGAGATCTCTTGTTTTGAGAAGTAACTGGGTACAAGCACACACTGATATTGGTTGGAACAAATCCACAACCACACGCTGTCCTCTGTGTGTGTGCCTGTATTCCAAGGGTGATGGTACTACCTCGGACAGCTGGGCCAGTATCTGCCAAACTGCAGCCAGCAGCTCCATTCCCAATTCAAGGTAGCCTTTGAAAGGAGAGAGGGGATTTGAGTCCACAAAACGTTATTGTCACCTCCTGACGTGTGAGTCACCATTTCCAGAGTGTGACAAGGTGCTCCCACACCCCTGACCTGACTGGAACCACCTCTCAGAGGTGTTCCCTGGGGAGGGGACAGTCCCCAGTTGCTCCAGGTGCACCAGGTGCAGCTGTTTTTGAGGATGAGCAATGAGGGAAGGATGAGTGTCCCCTTGAGTGGTTGTTGGTGAGGGTTTGTCATCACAGGTTGAGTTGGTTGCTGTGTCCAAGTGCCAGCCTTGAGATGTTTGTAGGGGCTGAGGGGTCACCAGGGCTTGACTTTGTTCTCTATTTGTGCTTGCACATCCTAACGACCATTTAGTTGTGGAATTAGTGCCATAAAGGAATGGGTAGTTATTGCATTTGACACTGAAGGAGAGACTTCAGGCTGTAACTTGCCCTGACATCCCACAGCCTCTGAGACTGCCACAACTGCTCTGTTGAGGGAGAAAAGGGTTTGATGTGTTTCTCCCTTCTGTCTTGGAAATGCAATGTATCTGCTAAACACCAACTTGATCAGAAAAGCCCCACTTGTGCAATGTCCTGCATATCCAAGTGTTTGTGCCTGACAGCACGGCAGGGGCTGAGGGAATGTGGGTGCTCCTCTCCAGGGACACGGGCTCACCACAGACTGTGCTCGGGCCACTTCCCCCCATAAGTAGCCAGGAGCAGCTTTGCTAATTCAGAAATCAGGCTCTGTTTATATTAAGCCCAAATTGTTTGCAAAAACTGGAAGCAATTCAGCTTGTGCAGTTTTAGAGCTAATTATGTGTATGGAAAATACTCAACTGTACCAAGAATGTAAGAAATCTTCTAATTTATTCAATACATTGTTTCACAACATATTTCACACTGACTGTTGCCACTGAACCAAACCTTATCTCAGGTCATTTGCATTCATCTCCTGTTTGTGGATTAAAAAAAAAAAAAAAATTAAAGTCATTCTCATTTTCTTAGTTTATTCAGTAATTGCCAGATGGGTTCTGGTGCAGCAATGCAGACTCCACGCACTAAACTTTTCCAGTTGCTATTTACAAACCCTTTTGCAGACAGGATCCACTGAGGACAGCCAGTGAAAGGCTCTTCACTCCAGTTTAATAAGGTGACTAAGAGAGCTCTGCTCTGGAAGTGGGATGGTTTCAGGTTTTATCACCAGTGATTATTTCTGGCTCATGCTGGTTAACCCAATGCCCGAGCTAAAGGTGCTTACAGAACTCACTCGTTGGGGCAGGGAGTGGGAACCAATCCTGCACTTCTATCAGTGATTTATCTGTAGGATGCCAGCTAAACACCAGTTTTATTTCATCTGCCAATCATTTTGTTGTAGCATGTTGCAGTTCTGCATGTCTTGGCTACAATGGTTAAAAAAAAAATTTCTCTGAATGAGTGGACAGTCAAGACTAATATTTATTTTAAAAAAGTAAAACAAAATTGTAAGCACTTTTTGTAAAACCAATGTCTGTTTTGTTACATACTTTTAATGTTGTGCTTTGTAAATGTCTTATTTGTGTAATAAATAAAGTTAATGCAAGTAGAAGTGCTGGCACTTACATCCAGAAAATGATGTAATTCCATTTTATTTTATTTTTAAATACTTTCTGGCTTACTAATCAAGCAGCAACCCACCCAGTTTTCCTCTTTTATTATTTTGTTAAACTCTGGCTTCAGGAGAGTTCAACAAACGTTCGTAGTAAATGGATATAATTTCCTAGTTAGCAAACCCGTCATTAAAGAATACCTCTGGTGTACATTATTACAATGATCAATCAATATCAAAGTACTGAGCAAAAAGAGAGGAAAGGAATTCACCAGGACAGCTAACTAAAATCTGGGAAAATAATGTTGATTAAGATGGATTTGAATGACTTCAACACCGAATCTGAGGCACTCTTTTTAACAAATTGTTTTCAGGCTTAATAATGTTTATACATACTACACTGCACACCTCTCAGGAATATTATTGTGAGTACAGTCGCCTTTTTTGCCGTGGCTTTTGCTCAGCATGACTGATTAAATGATTATTTCCATTTTTCTTTGAGCTGACAAAGATGACAGAAAGATTATATTCCTGTCGAGGGAAAGGGTGAGACAAATCCACGAGGACAAATTGCATTTATTGTGAATCAGATTACCTGCTTTGCTGGAACATTGTCTGGGAAAAGCTGGTTTATGGTTTCGGTTTGGGCTCGGTTGTTATGTCCCAGGCTCTCCGGCAGGTCCGAAGGATCCACTCATGCTCATCATTGTCTGAAAGGGAGAGAGAGAACGTTCAATATCCCCGTGCCAGATCTGCTCTTTGCATCCCTAGGGTCCTGCTCAAACAAGCCATTTTTCCTTTGAAAAATAAATCCGTTTTTTAGCCATTGGCATGGCTCAGAACATAATTTTTTTGTTTGTTTAAAAGATCGTTTGCTGTTGTGTGGGAATTTGTCAAGGCAGTAGGTGCTGGGTCTGTGGCAAGGACTGATTATTCATGTTTGATAAGCTTAGCTTGGGTGAACCACAAGATTTACATGCACAGATTCTATATTTTGCCTTTTTGGGCAAAATATGCAGGAGAAATGCTGAAACTATTAGAAATTAAGATAGGCATTTTAAAAATATTCTGGCTGTGTTGCTTGTCGGTTTACAAAAGGTGAAGCTAAAATTACAGTAAAATCCCAGGTTCTTGTCTTGCAGCTTTTCTTTCCATGCTGTTTTTGAGATGTGTGTTGGGGCAGGTATTGATAAGCTGATGTAGTGGCTCAGAGGTATTTTAGACCAACTCCTGTGTCCCTTGTTAGTATTCATGTCTGTCGTATTTATTCTGAGAGCATAATGACAGTGCGGAAAGAAAATAAAAGCAAAGACAATATAGGGGAAAAACAACTGACCAGCAAAGTTTGAATAGTAATTTTCTGCATGATTTACAAAAAAATAGCTTGGTGAACGTTAAGTTGTGGCTTCTTAATTTCAGGGATTTAAATAGTCTTGTCTCCAAAAACTGTTCTGCAGCCTTTTCCTTTGTATTTGTGTAGTAAATTTGTGTAGTAAATCAGAAAAAACAAACTTCAAAAAGCCTTGGGAAAAAAAAAACAACAACAAAGTATTACTAACAACGATACCTGCAGTTATTTTTATATAAATGAAATATATTCGAGCTGTTTCTCGTATTTACCACTGTCTTAACAGATTCAATTAGCTGCTTGTGATGTTGTAAAAATCTTAATTCTGAGCGTTTGTGGCAGCCTTTGCCACACAAGAACAGATGTTTGGGGGGAGGATGGAGCCGAGGGGGTGTGACCCTGGGTGCTGTGACCATCACCTCCCATTTATTCACCCTGCTGAGCACCCTGCTTAGGCAGGTCAAAAAAAAAAAAAAAATGGAGAAAGCATGTTGCTTCTTTAGGAGTCAAATTTGCATGGAGATCTTTTGATTGTGCAGTTGTACCTTTCTGTTAAAATGACAGAGGAGCATTTGAAATGCAAAAGATAGGAAGGTCCTGGGAATGAAGTGCTGAGCTAAGAAGTTCCCAGAGGAGAATGTGACAAATTCTGATGCACAAATCGTCAAGCTTGGGGGTTAATCCTATTGACTGTGCTGGCTTGTGAGTCAAGCTTTGTCTTTTCTTTTTTCTTCCTTTTTTTTTTTTTCATGCTGCCCTCCCTTTTCTTTCATTGATGGCTGATGGAGGGAGGAAAGGTGCCAAGGTGCTTGCTTTAATGACTGAAAAATTGTCATAATTCGGATACAATAGCTAAATTCGGCTCTTTCCATGCTTCACTGTTTTTTGGGGTTTTTTTATTCCTTAGAGATCCACAGATCCATAACAAAATATCCTGTTAAGGGTACATTTCTAATTCGGGTGTAAAGTAGGAAAAAATAGATGCTGAAAAATATATGCTAAAAAAAAAATTAAAAACATGAGCACAGAATTTTGCATAAAGACCATGCAATCCTCACAGGCAGATTCCACCGAGGGCTGCAACAGGAATGCAAATGTGGTCCATAAAGCTCCTTAAAAACAACATCCAAGCCATAATCAATGTGCTGGCTTTTGTTCTATGCACTAGGTGTTGCAGACATAATCATGTCAGCCTTGCCAGTGACAGATATTGTCCAGTCTCTGTGGTTTTAGCTGGAATTGCCTTAACTAAAAAAAAATTTAAAAAAAACAAACTTTATCTGAGCTTGCAATAATCGCATGAAATGGAAACTTTTGTCTATTTCTGTCATCGTGAAGGAAGAAGAAAAGTTAGAGATGTTGTGCATCACCATATCTGCACACCTGGCTCACCTGAGTGCCAGAAATAACCAGCCTGAGTCTGTCTGAGCCTTTGAAGAGCTCACTCAGCTGAGCACCAAGGGTATAAGCACAAAGAAAGGCAGATGTCAACTTGGCTTCACAGCTTTCCAACATACCCTTGGTTTGCCCAGATTGTCTCGTTCAGCACTCTGGGATTTCCTGATCTAGGAAAGGACCCAGGACAAATCACTCCAAGAATCTTAGCCCTGCCAGACTGATTCCAAAATGTCTTGGTCTGTGCAGTGATCTGAGCCCACGCAAATTAAATATGTGTTCATAAGCCCTGCTTAACCTGCATGTAGTTTAACCAGATGTAAAATCTGAGTGAGCAATGAGAATTTCAACTTTGTGTATGAAAAGGAAAAACAGATGTAATGACTCAACACGAAGTAAATCTCCAAAACTGCCATCCAACCCAGTGAGATGTACAACTGCTCCTTGTTCTAGGTAAGGGGAAATGAAAGAATTGATCCAGGATAGGAAGAAGAAGCACAGCCCAGGGATGAGAATGGGTCCAGGGCTGGCTATGGGAGAGGAGGCAGGGAAATATTAGAATGTAAAGAGTTAAGCTATGGTAAAACATACTTTTGCTACACTAAAGAAGACTGGTTGATAATTACTGTAGTTTTAGGGCTATTTGAATCAGTGCAGCTGCAACCTCTTCAGTAGTAACCCCTGAAACAAGACAAACTGGGTTTATTGTACTGAACAAGTCTTAAAGCTCCTCCCTGATTGTTAGTAATTGGCAGCAATGGACTTAACAGCCTCTTGACTACCCTTTTTACACTCTACCTGACTGTGCAGCTAACAATTTAAATCACAGATGCCGATCCTTCTTTGTGGCAGCTGCTTGTTAACTACACGTTCCTCTTTTTCTGCCACTGGCTGCTTCCATAACCCTGCAACACCAGGGTTAGATTGGAGAATCACATTTCATCAATATTTAAAATGGAATTAAACCTTGAAGTTTGATTAATGCTACCAGATAGTGAGTTGTAATTACTATTTTGCAAATTGCAATTGTTTGAATATGTTAATATGATTGTCTAAGCACATCTTCACCTTCAGAAGTAATTTTCTTTTTAAAAAAGATTTGAAAAAAATACAAACTCTTTAATCAGTGCTAAATTATCACCCTGTGCACAATTAGGTAGAATGGGGTTCTTCGTGTAGCGTGCTGAATTTTGTGTCAGCATATTTATCTTTACAAGTTTATCCATTTTTTTAGATTTTCCTCAGTAGAATATAAACAGTGATGGAACAGACTTTGCAGAAAGAGGACTAACCACGCTGGTGTTTGAAGGTAAAGGAAAAAAGCTTTGTCTGAGCATTTCACTGCAGTCTGGTGTATCCCTGTGCAGTCGGTAAATGTTACCCAGTTATTTCTTCCAAAGTCAGTGAAATATTATCATTATTATCATGACATATTATTGGAATCTCGAAAGTGAAACAGCAAAAGATTGTAATGGATGAGATCTTGAATTATTTCCTTGCGTCTCAATCAAAAATGAGATCAGTTTCTAGCACCCACTAAATATATCTTGAATATTGTGGGTGAGATCCTCAGCCAGCCCACAGTGGGACAGCTCTCTGTTATTTCTGTGATTAATTCAGGCTGTTTTCATTAAGCAGGCAGAGGCACACGGAGCCAACCCTGGCAGCCACCTGCACGGCTGCTCCCCAGAAACAGCATTTGCCCTCAATAGATGATTGAGCAGGGGTGCAAGTCCTCCTGATCTCCTGCTGGACACTGTCCACACAGCCAACAGCTCAGTCTGGAGAGCCTCTTTACGTAAATAAGACCCAGCTAAAGCAGTTGGCTGTAATGTGTTCCCATTTCAAAACTGGTTCTTCTCACCAAATATTGCCTGGCAGGGTTCTGCCTTGTTTTGGGGGACTTTAGGGGATGTTCCAAATGTCAGCAAAGTCCAAACAGGTCTCACAACCACTTTTACGTGTATTCCACAGTGAGCTCAAACTGCAGCCCACTTGAATCAGTGGATTTTTGCTCTCTGCAAAACAAAACCACTTGCCTCCTTTCCCATGTTCAGGCTAAAAGTAGTGGCAGAAGAGATTTCCCCAAATACCACACTCCAGATTTATCTCTCAACTGGGATTAGAAACAGCTGAAAATTCAGGGTGGCCTTGCTTCAGGGTGCTTCCAAGGGATGACATGAAAACACACTGTAATTTAGGTGCGTTTAATCTTGCTATATTAAATGCATATTGCAAAGTTTAGAATTATTTGCTTCTAACTATCGTGTTTCTGTGCTGCTTATGGAAAGCTCAGCTGTGAGAGACTTCTGAGGACTCTGCATGCTTAGGTGCCTGCCATGGCACAGAGCTGAGACTGACACACTGGCAGCATCGTCATGGAGGCTTCTCTTAACTTTTGCTTTCCCAGGAAACCACATAGAAGTTGAACAGGGAAAAAACGACATTGTTCACTCCAAAAACCTTGTCTGATTGTGTTAGGTCTTTGTAGCTGTGTGAGTTCCTGATGTCTTAGAGGCTGTGTCTGCACTGGAGGCCTGGTGCATTCTGAAATTCAGATCCAAGGCTTCTTTCCCTGCCCAAGGCAGCACCTGATGTGAGTGGGTGTCATCCCTCTGCGTGCCCTGCTGGAGGAAATGGATGTGCCACCATCAGGACAGGGAGCACTCAGAGCCCTGCCCAGAGATCTCCATGCCCATGGTTTGGAAGGGTGTGTTCCCAACACACCATCCCCGAGCAGCAGCTGAGCTTCCTCTCGGCTTGCAGAGGGCCAAGCACACGCAGCCCATTGTAAACAACAATATCACTGAATTCTTTCACATCCCTGGCTCCTCCCAGCACCCGCAGCGCAGTTTATCATGTTCTTCCACTGCACAATCACAATGACATGTGATAGCATCTCAGCCGTGGGTTCTGCCTGGCACACCCCTTCCATTTCCACTGCCCCCTCTGGGTCCCTACCACCCCTTTCCTTACTGCACCTGACCCCACCAACATCAAGGCTGGCAAGAAAATGGAAAATATGTTTTCAATTAACCTTTGCTTCCACCCACAAATTCTCACCCTTCCATTCTCTTTTAATTACTGTCATTCCAAAATGGCCCCCAAATGAACTTTCCATCTCTTGTAAAAGTTGTTTTCACATGAGCTGTATATTGAATGTAAGTGCCTATATGACTCGTGTGTAACATATTTAATGGATTCACAATAGGATGGTTAGCACCCAAACAAAGGTATTATTCTTGGCATGCCCCTCTTTGGAACTGAAACTTCCACAGTTTTCAAAAAGATAAGGCCAGGAAACCAGAAGGAACAATATATCTGCAAAAGCTGAAGCTACTGAAATTACCGTAGTAACTGACATCATGATGCAAATGTTAATATTATCACTGCTGGCTATAGTATGGAATATAAATTATGTCGGTTCACAATCTATTTTGCTGAATGGAGGACGTTTCAGAGTAAAACATGTAAGCCAGATTTAATCTAAAAATGTTCTTGGTTGCTCAGATGAGAAGTCTCCAAGTATCTCTGTCTGTCACCTGAGCAGACTTCGACACTGTGAAAGACATATGTATGAAATTTGCAATGGCATCCAAAATGTGCTTGATCTTCACACATTCCTATATAAAAAGATACAAAAAGAGCATATGATGGGTAAAGTAAATAAAAAAATAGGATAAGAAAACCCTCCCAACTTCTCGTAGGAGTCTGGGATCTTCATTTTAATGAAGTGGACCAAATTTTTCTTTGCCATCTTCACTGCTCAGCCATTTGCTTTGCCCACTCAACAGTCCCACTGTCATACTTGCCAGGCTCCTGCCTCCCCTCCTGCTGAGATTTGGCTCCTCAATTAATTTACTTGTTAAGCATTAGGGATTATTTAGATGCAGGACAAAAGCTATCAAATTGAAAAATAGGAAGAGGTAGGTACGTGACACTTTGGCAATGCAGATCAAAGAGTTATAATACGATTTCTGACCTGCTTCTGAATGTAATATTTTTCAAAGCTTTTGACTTCCACAGAGTCTGGAAAGCAAATACCAGAAAACTAGAATTGTATGAACGTGGCTAAAAACCTGTGCCTTGGAACTAGATGCAAGGGAAGAAAAAAGTATGTGGGAGATGGAGGAGACAAGACCAGAAGGTGAATTCGTAGGCAGCTCTATAGAGCCTTGTGGGCAAAGAGAAGAAGCTGAATGCCATGGCAGAGAAAGAAAATATTTTTGCAGTGGTATTTTGGAGGAATATGAATCAAAGAGGCCAGAAAGAGGAATTAGTGAAAAGGACAAGCACTCCAGCTGTTGCAAGAAAAGCAAAGGGCTACTCGCATTTGTGTGCTCCGCTTGTGTAAACGGAGAGCAGCACTGGCTCTCTGCTTTACAACCCTGCTTTCAGAAATAAGTTTGTCAGCCAAAGTAAAGAGAAAAAGATCAATGGATTGCAATAAACGGCATTTAACATAAAAATGAGTAAAATTTACAATCCAGTTAACTTGTTAAATGTTACAAAATCAGCAAACAATAGACACAATTTGTTTTGTTCGGAGCCCAGAGGTAGAGACCAAATCCTCTAAATTAATTTCTGCAAAAGCTGGGGTTTTTTTCCAAACAGGTCTGGATCCTATTCGTTGTAGAATATACTGATTACCAACTATTTTTAAGAGCTTTACACAAACATTATTTCTTTTGTTGTGTGAAATGCAGAATCAGCCATCTGGCAAATGCCCCAGAGCTAAAATCTTTTACATGACATATAATTCAAAATGATTAAATATACAACAGAAAATAGCTATAGCATTGCACTTAAAATAGCATGAACTTTTACTGCCGATCAAAACTGATTTCTTTAGCCTAACAAGTATCCAAAGAACAATTATTTGAAGAGCTTTTAAGAGTTTCAATATGTTGGAGCTAAACCTCATCTAAATTCAGTATCTTAAGTCAAATAAAAAAGAAACAAATGTACAAAAGATTAAATGGTCCTGCCTTACAAGTAGACATTTAAATCTATGGGAAACTAAATTCATTCGAACAAAAATACTATATTCCCTCTGTATGTGTATTGCTGGGGCTTTCCTCTCCTTGCTTGGGGCATCTGCCAAAACAACTTGTACATTCTTAGGCAATGACTAGGGGACTAGCCTGGAATCAGGCTGTTCATCCACTCCCTCCATCATCAGAACGGGCAATTTCAAAGAAGAACGGGGAATAAAGCTCCGTGCATGATCCCTCAGTGCAGTCAATCTTTTTTTCCTACACCACAGTCGACTCGAAGTTAAATTTGCTGTCTTTTTTCCAGAAATACTCCAGGCCTGAAAAATTGCCAGGTTCCTCATCCCACACCCAATTCTCCAGTAGTTTCTGAGAAAGAGCACGCAAACATCTGCATGTATTTGGGGTACATGAGGGTAGGTATAGAAATATTACCCTGAGCGATTATTGAGTGGTTATGGCTGTTTCTCAACCACATTTTTCAGACAAGTCAAAGTCTGCATTTCCCAAAAAGCACTTGGTGCGAGTCAGATCTGAGTTGTGAGGAAAAAAAGTCCAAACGTAGGAGTTTTCTCTCACGGATTTGTGTACTTGGGTAAACCTGAAATGACTGAACACATCATTGCTGACTGTCAAAAATATTTGCACTTCTTAGTTCTTTCAGATCAAGAAATGAGGCATGAGAGCCTCCATGCCAAGGTAACAACGTGAGGAAACTGTAAGTCTGTGATTATTAAGGCTTAGAATTAAAATGGCTTTGCCCCCTTGCCTGGGGAGTCAGGCTGGCCTCACAACTGAGGAACCTCAAACGTTCTGACCCCAGACTTCCCTGGAATATACAAAAATAATGTTCTTGAATCTTAACCTTTTCAGCTGATAATGATTCCTGGAGCAGCAGGATTTTTCCTGCTGCTTTTCACAAGACTTTCAGGCTTGTAGAAATGCTGATTGCTGGCTGGCTTGGGACTGCAGCAACACCAAATCCCCTCTTAATAAGACACTTGTCCTGGTCTTCTGGGCCTAATCCTGCTCTTAATTCAATCCCCTGACTGAGCTCTGAGTGAAAAGGCAGATTTTGTGTCTTTCTGCTCTTGATTTATAGGAAGAAGTACAAATATATTTCAGGTAGTATTGACTGCACTACAGGAAGCTCCCCTATGCACCATACTAATTAAACCTGAAGAAGAAATATGAAAATAGTAGAACAAATACTCTCATAGTAGAAAAAGGAAAAGTATGTTTTACATTATTTAACCCATCTCAGTGAAAAACACAGGAGAATCAAGGCAATTTTCATCAGAAATATCTTTGCTTTTCATCAAGACAGGTGACCCAGGCAATCTCCCGAGATGTTCTCTATCTCAGTTTAAAAAATTTCCTAGTTTTGATGATATTTGCTTTTTGAACGTTTTGGGCTTATCGGATATTCAGAGGGCCTAAAACCTGACTGTCACAGCTGCTCTTGTACCTCCCCACTTTGCATTAAAAACAACATCTTGCAGTTTCTACTTTTCACTGAAAAACTGGGAAATCTTCCGATCTTTCTATTGACCAAACTCCGTTACAAAGGTGCCAGGAGTCCTATTTCTGGGGGAAAAAATAGAAAAAAAGAGGAATACTCTTGGTGAAACAGGAGCCTGGTCCCGGTATCTATTAAAAATAAACAACGTATCTTCTTACAAACGAGCCTTCCCATTCTTATTTATGTGCTCAATTTTGCGTACTTCGCAATACTGGAAAAAAGCAAAGCTTGAAGAACACATGGAGAATCAAGAGAAATTTGAGCATCCCTGAGGAAACAGAGGTTTAGGGACGGAGTAATAACTGCAAGGCTGTAATGAGAATTTGGAAAAGTTTGCTAGATAAAAACGTATAACAAAGCTGTTGCTGTCATTTCATTCCCTGGGCCTGATTATGTTTTCAGGACGGGCCTTTGCACTGCTGCAGCAGCGAGAGCTCTGCGAGTAAATGAGGATCAGACCTCCGAGCTAGAGGAGCGCAGGGCTTGCCAGACTCCTCAGGAGCCTCTGTGCTGCTCCACATCCTCTCATCCCCACGGAGGGAGAAATGCTGGAAGCAAACTCAGGAGTTCCAAATGGTGGCCGCTCCGCTCTGGAGCTGGGCCTGGCGCTGCCAGGCTGGGGGCAAGGCCCAGGGATTCCACAAACACCGAGAAACAATTAGGGATTGCTTCATAATAGGGCTGGGGTGAAAGGTGAGGACTGGAGCATTCTGAAGGCTGCTGCCAGGGCTGAGGAAGATAGTGTCATTTTGGTAAACCTGTCAAGCTGTTGTAAGAACTTCCTGAATGCTTCCTACCATCTGCTTTTGATGCTTTCAAGACTTGGCTGGAAGCCTGGAGGTTTTCCTGCTCTTTCCTGCCCAACCTATAATGGAGTAATTCTGGATCTGTTCCCTGTCATCTCAGCCTCTTCCTCAGTTTCTTCTGCTTACAGCTGGGGTTTTTTTTATTTTTTTTTTCCTCTTTACTTCAGTGGCCTTGTGTCCTGAATCATCTCTCCTGGGGCGGCAAGAGTTCCTCTGATGTTGAACAAGTGCCGGGTTTTTCAATTGTGTTCATGTTCTTGAGAGGAAGGGTCTGGCCTACATGACACATTCCTTCTTCACACTCACATCAACAACTTGAACTTTTGTGTGCAGGTCCTGGCTGGAAGGGCCACACAAAGCCCATCTCCATGACTCTGTCAGGCCGCACGCTGCGCCGCGCTGCTGCGCCAATATTGATTGATATAATTTGTAGGGTTTGAGATAAATGTCATAAAGGACAATGAGTTCAAAGAACAGATTAAAAAACAATAAATTGAATTCCAAGGCGTTCCCTCCTGTACTAATCTGTGTAGGTTCCTGTGTTTTTGGAAAGCATGTTGCTTATCTTCCTCATCAGTAGGCCCACTGCATTCCAGTATTTTGGATCAATGCCATTTGTAATAATCTAGATCAGTTTTTATTCAACGTTTATAAAACAGGCCATGTATCACAGGGTATATTTTATAGCAGATGGTATCTCCAATTCATTTAACCCCCCCCCACTTCCCTCCTCCAATATCACTGTGCACACTCACAAAAGCTCTTGAAAGTAAAGCAGAGCAGAATTTTTTTCAACAAATAGTAAATTTGCTGAAAAATGGAGTTTCCAAGCAACAAAACTGTTAAACTGTAGCACACTGAAAATGAAATGTTCTGTTTTCTAGAAAAAAACAAAAAGAGGTTTTGCAATTTGGACATTTGATGGGAAAAAAAAAAGCAGGGTGGGTGGTTGCTTTCAGAAATCAGTTTCATTTTAAAACCCTCTGCACTGAAAAGGTGATAAACACAAAGATTAAACAGCCAGAACACAAAGTAGGTTTTTTTCAGGTCAGATTATATTTTTTTAGTTATCCCAGTGTCAACTGTTTGGGGATCTTCTGCGGCTTTTAATTTGAAAAGTTTCTCTTTTGGCTTGGTAAGAACTAATTTTCCCAAAGGTTTATTAATCTGGGGACTTCTCAGTGTATTTGCCAAACTCTACTCCAAGCACAGCTCTCCAAGGTGAAGGTTTCCTGTTCTGGAAGGTAAGACCCAGACTCATTTTTATAAACTACCCTATCATGTAGAGATAAGCACGTGCTTAAGCACTTTGCTGGTTCACAACACGGAGCTTTTCAGCTTTCAGGATCAGTGATGTGCCCCTCACAACCACTCCCTTGCTTGAGATCATAACAGAAGAGACTCAAGATTTTTCTGAGATTAACATACCAAACGGTAATAAAATATATTTATTCATATATGCTTGGGAATGCTTCATTGTAATTTTGCAAAATATGA
Organism: Sialia sialis; assembly: GCA_009812075.1. Classification (NCBI taxonomy): domain Eukaryota; kingdom Metazoa; phylum Chordata; class Aves; order Passeriformes; family Turdidae; genus Sialia; species Sialia sialis. The sequence goes on along the minus strand of VRYO01001183.1, from coordinate 3,267,822 downwards.
TTTGTACTTCTCTGGGGATACATGAATCACTGATAAAATAAATAAGTTAAAGATATCTTAGCTCAGTGGTAACAGAACCAAGTCATGGAGTTGTTTATATTTTGGCTTTAATCAGGCAGCCCAGAAGATATGAGAAATAAACTCTTCTCAGTTTACCTTGCAGAAGAAGTTAAATCATACCTGCATTTCTCAGAAACTTGTGTTTGTAGTCAACAACTACTCTGGTTTCGGGGTTATAGAATCCATCACCACAGTCATAACAACCTTCTGGGATTATTTTGGGAGGATCCAGATTTGTAAGCTGAGCAATGCCTGAAGGGCAAAAACAAGGTTTGATTTTTTAAAAAAAATTATACCTTTGATCAAGATAACTAACATACATCTCCACGGCATTTGGTATAAAAATAACACAGTTACCTCACAATAAATTCTGTAAAATATTTCATCAATTTTGCAGATAGGGAAAATGAAAATGGAAAAATGCACACATGAAGATAGTGTGATAAAAAGCGATCACTTTGATTTTCTCATTGACAGTGCTGTGATTCAGCCCACCAAGTTAACATTACAAATCCAACCCGAAAATCCAAAATGGGGCCAGGAGAGACTTGCTGGCTTAGCAGAATTCCATGTCATCACTAAAATATTTTATGTATTGTGTGTATTATGTTACAGATTGTACTCACTTTTTTCCCTTAGAAACCCACCTTTTGACTACAAAAAATAATGACATTATAAAGTCTTTAGCAAAAACGTAGACAGAACATTAATGTCTCTTTTGGTATCTGCTAAAAGCTACATAGGGCAGATGCTTCAAACTCCATTTGTCCTGGACGCAAACTAATTGCTTTTGCTCAACTTCTCTGTATCAAAAGCACCCTGCTGATGCAGGGAGGGTGCAAGGTATAAAAGGGTTAATCAGGATGTCAAAAGCTGCAGATAATAAAGCCCTGTCCTGCAGGTCATCACTCCAAGAGACCCCTGTGGATGCAGAGCTGCATCCCAGGCTGTGCTGGTGGAAGGTGGTGTCCACATTCTTCTGGAATGTGGAATCATAGGGTTGTATGAAATTAGCCAGAGCATTTCTGCTCCATGTTACTCATGTAGCTGAATTAATCTTTCTTAAGCAAAGTTGTTAGTTTAATTCCTTCCAGACTCTCAGGATCGCAAATGCAATTTAGTACCTGGTGGTTTAAAACCCAAACAGATTTCTGTATAAAATCTTCTGTCGTAGCCATCGCAGTAAGGCCATTTTTCCTCGTCGAATTCGAGACCATCTGCAAAAGTGTATTTCCCCTGCAAAACACGTTTGGGTGCAGAGTTAATAAACGTGATGGATGGACGGAACGCCAAGGTCGGGCTGCACCGGCAGAGCCGCACCAGGGCCAGCGCGGCTCCGCTCGGCTTTTGTCGGGAATGCTGTCTGTGGTACCCGGCCGCCAGCAGCCCGTCCCCGGGGTCAAACCCCGGCTTGGCTCGGGAATCCTCGTGTTTCACCTCCGGGGGTCTCTGCCAGCGGAGCCCGCTCGGGGTGAGCCCCCCCAGCCGTACCTGCGTGGGCACCCCGCGGTCCCAGAGCGCCCGATAGCCGCCGCCGGTGCAGAGCTGCATCTCGCCCTTGCCGTGGCACATCCCGTCCCACAGCGAGCCCCGGTACTCGGCCCGCGTCGGCAGCGTGTAGGAGCCGTACCCCTCCATCCTGCAGGAGATGGCGGGGGTGGATGGTGGCACCACCCCGGTCCCACCAGCCCCTCATCCTCCCCTTG
>VRYO01001183.1:3247488-3265056 GCA_009812075.1 Sialia sialis | reverse complement strand
GCCCCATCTGTGGAAGTGTCCAAGGCCAGGTTGGATGGGGCCTAGGGTAGTGAAAGGTGTCCCCTGCACATGGCAGGGGGTGGAATGAGATGGACTTCAAGGTTCCTGCCAACACATTAAATATTCAAAATATTTAATTATTCTAATTAAAAACGCTGCCGCCATCACCGCCTTCAAAATTTTTATACTTTCTTCTTAAACTTTAGCTCCTGGGGATAGAGGCCATTGTTTTGTCTTGTTTATTTAGACATTAATTTATCCTGTCACTTGAAGCTCTTTTGCCTTTGTTCCAGAACAAGCGACCTGGGTTTTTGTTGGGAGTTCAGGGCAATGGTGTGAGCTGCGCCTTGCAGCTATGTGATGAACTCCAGGAAAGCAACCTGAGCATTGCATTGGCCGTCCTCCCAGTCTCACAGCTGAACTACTGAGAAAGCTTGAGCAGGTGCCCTACCTGCCTCAACTGACCAAACGTAGATCCAAGGCATGTGCCAGTACTGTTGGTTAACAACCTCATTTAATTACCTCAAGGCACGTCCACCTCCAGTGCAGCAGCTGAAACCTCTGTTCTAAGCTTGGCTTTTTGAGCTTTAGACACAGAATTATCTGGCAGCATTAGAGCACGACAGAGCGTAACTAAATAATGGTGACTTGACAGAAGGTTTAGACATTCCTGAGAACTCCGAGCTGCAAAACGCCCTTTCCCCCGAGCTGAGGTTGGGATGAGCGAGGCGGGCGAGCGCTGGTGTTTGCTGAGGGCTCTGTGGTGTCCCCAGGAGCATCCGGACGCACTGCGCCGAGCCCTTCACCGCCTACTGGACGTGCATCGACTACACCAACCGGCAGGAGCTGCGCCGCTGCCGCAAGCAGCAGGCTGCCTTCGACTCCTGCGTGCTCAACAAGCTGGGCTGGGTGAGGCCTGACCTGGGAGACCTCTCCAAGGTAACTTCTCACCCTCCTTTATGCACAGGTCTCCAGCGTGTCTTGGCCTGGTGGTGATTCGGGAACTCGGCGCTGGAAGTTTGTGGGAAGATAGAAGTCGAGACTGGCAGCATTTTCTAGGCTTGCTTTTCTAGAAGACTTGTGCTTTTCTTAGACAATGAAATCCTTGCTTTTTGCTTTTCCTGGTGTAGAGGCGTGTCCTTTAGGAATGAAACTCATGCTCACATGGAGCTACTCTGTAGTTGACATGAAACACCCCTCCTTTCCCTCCTCTTAGAAATATTGAGGAGCTCTCATCAGCTGAACAATGTCCTTACTATTGCTTGGTTCTTCTGGATATTTATTCCTTGAAGTTCTTATTCAACCTGGCTATTAAATGCTGTGACAAGGTGTATCACTTCTTTGCATTTCATTCCAGGTTACCAAGGTGAAGACAGACCGTCCTCTGCCTGAGAATGCCTATCACTCTAGACCCAGACCAGAGCCAAACCCACCCATTGAAGGGGAGCTGAAGCCCTCTCCCTTTGGCAGCAGGCTCTTTTTCTGGTCCTGGTGAAGCGGGCAGGCTGTGCTGTGACTCAAGTGCAGAGATGTGGCACTTGCACATGTAAATTGTATGGTGTGTGCTGGGTATCACTAATAATTAAAGAGCCCCAAACCATTACATGGCTGAGCAGACTTCTTTAAACTCATAGCAACGAGAACAATGCATTTCCCTGTTTTGCTCAGAGCTCTCTGCAGTCACACAACCCTTGGGACGCTCTGGGCACCAGTAACGTCAGCTGGTTGATTACCAGGATTACCAGGATTGTCTGTCATGTGTGCAAACGTAGTTCCAGTCTTTGACTGCTGTCCCATCAATCACAAACTGGCGTGAGACCTGATTTACTTACTGAGAACATTGCCTCATGGATCAAGGAAACTCTGGGAACAAACAAGTCATTAATGTCTTCCCTTAGTCTTGCAACTGATAATTGTGCATTCTTTCCAAGGGGCTCCTGTAGAGGTTTAACCTAAAATCTCTCTTGGAGCAAGGGGGATCTGACATTTGTATGGGGGCAATGCTGGTTCTGCCATAAAAATCCCTGTTGTGCTTCCCAGCTGCTCATACCCCATTAATTAGGGACTTGCACTTTTTGGAATGTTCTGTTGGGGGAACGCAAGCCACTTTATCAGAAAAATCATATTACATTTTCAACACACCTTTCAGGAAAGACTTTCTCCTAAAGGATCTTGTGCCCTATTAAACAGTCTAGAAAAAAAGAAGCTTGTATTCTGTCTCAAGGCTATGACTTAAAAAGTTTTGGGGCAAATCCTTCCTAAGTTTTCACTATGATGTTCTTTTTGATATAGGAGTTAGTGAGCTTTTTAAAATTTATCTTTTCTGCAATATCTAAAACTCATTTTTAATAGGAGTTGGATTTAGTTTTTCATTCACCTCCACCCAATAGCAAAAACCTTTTTATGAAGGTCAGAAAAATTCCGATGAACTTGTTTTTCCAAAGCAATATGCAGTTTAACTTGCTCTGAGCGAGACTGTCTCACCTGAACCATGGCAAAGAGTGGAACTGTGCTCTGCTCCTTGAGCAGCCTGCTGCTAGTAGAATCTGAAGATTTACCAGCTCCTTGTTTGGGGTGGGATTAAACTATAATGGTTCTATGGCTGCAGCATATGTTTCTGATCCATGGAGCTAGAGGGAAAATTGTATAACATTTATCTAAAAATAGCTTGTGCACTGTGTGGCTTCTGGGTTCTTGCTACTTTCTGCTAGGGTGCATTGACTGAAACTCAAAGCAGGTGCTATGGTTGCATTTTAATGTACATACCGGGCTGTCTTAGCAGCTCCTTGCCTAAATCTGGGAGCTGGTGCTGCACCTTTGCAGTTTCTCCTTGCTGATCACTGCCACCATCTCAGAGCAGCCACGTCTTGCTGAAGAAAGATAACCCTTCTCTGCAGAGACTGAAATTAGGACAAGCTTGGGGTCTAATTACATTCAGCTCGAGTGAGTGAAATGAGGTTTGGCCGAGCAGAGGATAAATTGTTCTGGGATGTTAACACATACCACATCAGATCTTTGCTGACCCACTCCCAACAGTTGATCAGTTTTCAGATCTTACCATGTTCTGTTAATAACTCTATTGTCAGCATATTGTATGAACCATTGCACTGCTGCACATCTGCTTTGGAATACACAGGCATGGACATTCCAGTAGTCAGCCCCTAATCACAATTAAACAGTATTTTTTTCCCATTAGATTGCTTCTGAAAAGAAAGACATTCATAAGTAGGGGGGCAAGATTTTTCAACTGCCTGTTAGGAACCCCACCCTTAAGTTGGCTAGTACTGTAAGAAGAAAAAAAAAATAAGGTGATTTATGCTGAAGCCTCAAAGGTTTAAGATTGTTCATCTGTTTCTTGACAGCTGAATCTGCTGCCTCTTGGGTCAGAGCTGTGGGATCCAGTAATGATACACTGATCATGGTTTAAATGTCAGAATTAACTGTCTGCTTGCCTAGATTCCCTCTTCAGTTTCAAGCAAGAGTGGGCAGGTGAAAGTACAAAAGAGATCAGCAGAGGAAGACAGCTGTACTCAGCATTTCCTTCAGTAACCTCTCTGTGATAATTGTTTCTTGTCTTTATCTCTTGGCCAAATCTCTGGAAAAGTGTTGCCAGAGGCTTCTCATGGTGCTTTGGACAGTGCCTGAATACAGCTATTTCTGCTCAAAATCCTGTGGCTTTACTCAAACCTAGATGCCCCTTTGGAGCTGTAATGGAAACTACAACAAGTGGATGTTGAGATTCAGTAAAGACCATAAAAGTATTTTTGAGGAATGCGTCTTGACAATTTTTTGGCAGATGGAGAGCAGACACAGATTCAACACAGATATTTCCCTGGCCCTGTGAGAAGTGTTATTTGTTGTGCTGTGGGCTCTCAGCTTTGCCAGTTTCTAGTCACATGTTAAATTAACAAAACCTTAAGCCAATATTGTAGCTTGTTCCACTGTGGGTCAGATTCGGCAGAACCTGCTCCATTCTTTCAGACTGGGTGGGAAGAGTAAAATCTGAGCATAAATTCAAATCTCACTAAGGTGGGACTGCATTTCTGGTGCAGCAGTCTTGCGTGGCACTGGCACAGCAGCATATTTCTGAGGAGAATGTCTCTCTCCAAAACATCTGGCAGTTAGAGATGCCCTCGTTCCAAATGGTTCTGCTCAATTCAGGACTGTAGAATCCTTTTGAAGCTCTCCGTGTACTCTTGTACTGGAAGGGTTCAGGAGCCAGAATCCATCTGGGCAGTAACAGATTTCAGACTCCCTCTTGTGGCTGCATTAAGCTGATTTTGGGCATCTCTGTGAAGATTTTGCCATCATGAAAATCTAAAGGCTACTTAAATACAGAAACTCATTAGACCTTTCGTCTGTTCACTTTGTTGATTTTTCCTACATACGAAAACTCTTGAGTATGAAGGGCGAAGAGGAAGAAAAATGGTTTGAAAGCTATTGTCTCAGTCACATTTGATGTGGTCTAAGGAAATTAAGGTGGAGTCAAAGTAGATGGAGGTGGCTGGGAAGTCATGGTGTACGTTGTGATTCCTTCTGTGAATCCAGCAATGCCGTGACCTTGGTGCTGCAGAGAGCAGGGTGGTTCTGCACCTGGGGGGCTGGTGTGAAATGAGTGGGACAGGCAAGGATGGGAGCAGGTTAATTGCAATATTTACCTTTGTATGAAAGCACATTATTTCTCTTTGCTAGGAACAGACATGGCCTCAACAAATAGTAATGTTAATAGCTGTTAATAATTTTCTGTTTTTTCATGTGAGCCCTTCTACCTGGGACTCGATATGAATCTAAAGCGCCTTCTGCATGGCTGAGTGTGGTGCAAATATTGCTTTGGCAAAGGGAGGAAGTCTGAGAAAACACAACCCAGCAAACTAGAAGCAAACAGTCCGTAGTGTGAATTTGGCTTTAAAGCAGTAAATCAGCACTGCAAGCAGAAGCAGATGATGCTGGAGGAGGGGTGGCAGAAGCTGCTGGGACATGAAGAGTTTTGCTATACCTCATATATCCAGGAAAGAAGAAAGCGTTTAGTGGGATAGAAACTCTTTTACCTTGCCTGCATCCCAAGCATCTTCCCATTACTGCTGCCTGAGAAATATCTTAGATCATATTGGTCTGTTGCTGGTGCCTGAACAAAAGGATTCCAGTCTGGAAGTTCCTGTGCTCTTGGCTGGGCTTGGCAAGGGCAGGTGGTTCAAGGGAGTGTTTGGTTCACACTGTGTTCTGCAGCACAAAATGGCAAACAGCTTTTGCACTTTTGATAGGGTTTAAATTCATTTCTCCGTTCTCACCAGGGTAAATGAGGGCTGGGAAGAATGGCCATGCCTGTTGCTTTGTTAAGCTCGGCTTTGGCTCCAATTCTGGCATCAAGAAAGGAAATAAAATATAGGGAAGGGGAGTTCTATAAAAGAGCTATGGGTCTGCTCCCAAGTTGATAGGTTAAACCACACAAAACCCTGAATCTGAGGCATTGCTCTAATATTTGTAAAATCAGCATGGCAGCTCTGTTAAGGGCTATGAGTCAGCCTGAGGGTGGTTCAGCTCTTTATGAGTAGTAGCACAGCCTTCTGCTTCCGTGAAAACAGGAGCGAGGATTTTAATGGAGCCAGAATTACCCCTTTGGTTAGAGCACTGTCTGACCTCTGCTTTGTTCTCACTGCCTCCCGTGTGCAGCTGTGCAGAGACTCGAACCTGACCCAGCCTTGGGACAAAAGGGCTGGATGGAGCCCCGAAATGTGGGATCGATGGAGCCCCGAAACGTGGGATCATGGAGCCCCGAAATGTGGGATCATGGAGCCCCGAAATGTGTGATCATGGAGCCTCTAAATGTGTGACCATGGAGGCTCTAAATGTGGGATCATGGAGCCCCTAAATGTGTGATCATGGAGCCCCGAAATGTGGGATCATGGAGCCCCGAAATGTGGGATCAGCGCACCCCTCTCTCCCCGCCGCCCGTCCGTGCCCAGCCCGGGCTGTCCCGGCTCTGGCGCTCGGCTCCCTGCGCTGTCCCCGGGCCCGGGGGCTCAGGTGTGGCCGCGGGGCTGTGGCTCTCAGGAAGCCGCTGACAGCGGCGCTGACCCGGCCGTGTGCGCACAGCGGGAGCCTCTGCCCGGCCCCTGGCGCGGCCTCCGGCTCGTGGCCAGCCTGCGCTCCAGGCTAAACAGAGGAAGGTGAGGGTCAGCCGCCGAGAGCTCTGCCCAAGGCTCAAGAAGCACATTTTGGCAGAGGAAAGAAATACAATACATGCAGGGAGGGAAACTCGACTTCCATCCAACCCCCTCCAAGAAGCTTTTGGCTCTCTGCAGCTGCTGGAGTCTTTACTTCCAGTTACTGGGCTCTTTATTTTTACAGGCTTTCATGTGTTTGTTTTCTGTCTCTTAGACCAGTGCTGCACAGGGGACAGAGCAGAGCAGAACAGGAGCAGTGGGACTGGAGGGTACAGCCCTGCACAGGGGGACAGGCAACCCAGCTTCCCTTTCCTGCCTGTCCCTATCTCATTGTGTGGCCTTGGGGCACTGTCACTTCCCTCTCTGCCCTGGCTCCTCTGCGATGGGGTGGTTCCACCCAACACAGCTCTCTGCTTGTTTACCATCTTTGTCCTTGTGAAGTGCCTTAGAGGAGTCTTGGGGGAAGCTCTGCCTGGGCAGGGCAGGCACAGCCCCAGCCCAGTGCTGTTCTCTTTCCAGTGCTGTTCTCCTTCCCCCCACGGTCACAGGGTGTGGGTGGGCAGAGAAGTGGCTGTCACCTGCCCTGGAGCTTCTGCCCAGCTCTGTGACCAGAGAGGCAGCTGGAGACCTCACTGTGGGGTGAGAAATGTCTCTCTCAGCACTCTTGGAGGGGTATTTCCCAATGGTGAACTCCTCCTGCCTTTCAGAGATCACAATGGCAGCACCCTGCCTTCTGCTGGGAGCCATCCTTTGCTGGTGCTGGGAATGGCTGTGTGCAGGGAGCCCAGGGGCAGGGGAGGAGGATACAGGAGAGATGGTCCCCAGAACACGAGTAGCATCCAGCCCTTGCACACCCCTCTCTGCTCTCCATCACTGCTTGCTCAGAGCCTTTGTTTCTTCTCACCATGAGTGAAACCAGTTGTGGGAGGTTGTGCTCAGGCATGACATAATCTGGGTCTGGGACTCCACTGGAGGAATCCTTTTGAAGATTTACTAGTCTGGCTAATTACAATAAAACTATGAAGGTGCTGTGCTCTAAATCATCAGAAATCAATAAGTAGAGGTTTCTGCTTTCTTGTGCTTTTTGCTAGAACACAAACCAGAGCAATTCTGGCTACATCAGCAGTGTTTTCTTTCAGGAGGGTCTGTCAGAGGCATATTAATGTGTTCACAGAGCCTTTGTCCAACTTTGGTTTTGGTAGCAGATAATTTGATTAAAAAGATGTCACTTCCTTGCTCCTTTCTCTGTGTTGCCTTTCTGTGTTTGTTTCAGCTTGAGCAGCAACAAAGGCCTGCAGGATTTATCTGCTGTTTATTGACATTTTCCCTTTCTGAAATGCATCCTTACATTACCCCACAGAGTTCAGCTTGTGTCAGCCACAGACAGTGATTTGAGGAAAGGCAGCATCACCTGGAAATGCCCCTTCCAGCCTCATTCCCTTACCAAATACCCACATTAGCAATGCACTTAAAAACTCAGAATTTTAATATCTACTTCCCCTTTTAGCTGTTGTTGACCTTAAAATACATATTTGCTGTCCATTTTCATCAGTGTCCTATTTTTGAGAGGATGTGTCGTTCCTTGTCATCTGGAGTAAGCCTGTGGTGTCTCATTCTCTGCTGGGAACAAATCTGCTCCCTCTCGGGTCCCTGCCAGGCTCTTCCTGCCTGCTCACTGCTATTTCTGCTCCTTTTCCACCCTGGGGTTATAGCTGTGGTCACACAGGTTGGTAACTCACCTGTAGCTTTCGCATCCACGTTCACAGGTGAAGTCAGGTGTTAAACCAAGACTCTGGAGCTGTGGAGAACCTCGAAACTTCAAGCCCTGTCTTGGTGTTTCTGCCACCTCAGGCCACCTGCCCTGTGGATCTGGGCGAAGAGAGGCTGAGCCCCACAAGCACTGCTGGAGCTCTGTGTCCACCTGTCTCCAGTGTTTCCAGAGCACCTGGAGCAGCCCAAGCTCCGGCTCCTGGCGCCGTGCCGAGCCCGTCGGTGGAGCGTGGGTGGCTGGGCTCTGGTGGGCAGGCAAAGTGCTATCGGAACAAAACTGAATTGAAGTGATTCTTTTCCTCTCCCCTTGGCCCACGAGGAAATCTTTTTCCATTTACTATAAAACATGGTTCTTAATAGTGCTGAAGTGTTCTACATATTTTAAATAAACATGAGTGGATTTGAGCCCAGGAGGACATGAAAGAATGCAGCATTTGCGGGGTACCGGCCCGGCACACATGTCAGCAATTTGGCTGCCTTGTGTACTTTGGCTTTTAAAAAAGCATTTAAAAGTAAACAAATGAAGGAAAATCTGGCAGCTGGATTTCAAAGTAAATTGCTTTCAGCTGATATACCCTGTTTCCAGCTTGCTTGGGTAGTATCAAGCCATACACATCCAGCAAGAAGAGCGAGCGGCCAAGGAGAAGAGCGGAGGCGGGAGAGAGAACAAAAGCAGGGAAGTTCTGTGGATTTAATTCTTCCATTTCCTTCCTTTGCACCAAACCCTCCCTGCCTGTCAGTGCCCTCTCATCAGGCAGGCAGGTTCATGCTTCAGACAGCAAACTGTGCTCCACCTTCCCCTGGCTCTGTTCTGTCAGGTTTTACCTCCCTTCCACCACATCTGGAGCGGGAGTGGGATGGTGTGGGATGGGATGGGATGGGATGGGATGGCAGCAGCATCCATAGAGTGCTGCTCAGCTATACCTGTAGTGCTGCTTGAGCTGCTCTATCACACCTTCATCCCAGCCACTGCCCCACCAAGCATGAGGACAGCCCCATCCCACAGCCCACACCAGCAGGGTGAATCCGTCCTGGAGGGGCTTGGGAAGTTCTGCTGGGATGCTGCTCCCTTGGGACTGCCAGGCTGGGGGGGCATCACCGGTTTGCCGGTGGAGGGAAGCAGAGGTGGAAGTGACAGAGATAACAAGAGATAACAGAGTCATTAGAGGAGCAGGGGTTGGGGAGGCTCCGCTGCTGCGGAAGGTCCTGGAGAGTCCCCAAAGGAGGAGATTCAGCAAATGCTGACAGATGACAGTGAGGTCCCGGGCTGGACAAAGGGGAGGTTGCTGAGGTCACACTTCAGCTCAGCTTTGGGCTCCTTCTGCTTTGACTTGCGTTTCCTCAAGTTTATAAAACTTTCCACGGGTTGGTTCAGTGGAAAGGGCAGAGGAAACTGGTGGGTCTGCAATCCCGGTGGTGCGGGGCCGGGGCACGGCTGCTCCAAGCCCTTGGGCAGCCCCTGCACACACGGCACTCATTGCTGGGGCTGTGAGCTGGGGGGAGCCACCGAGTGTCCCCAGGGGCTCCCAGAGGTGGCACAAGGAGGATGCAGTGCTGCGGGCAGGTGCCCTGGCTCAGCACCCCTGTGGTGCCCCATGGGCCCGAGCAGAGCACAGGGTGCAGGTGTGGTGGCCCCATGGACAGTATGTGAAGGTGGGACCTGCTGTGCCTGCACGAGGAGCTGTGGCATTTGTCCATTCCTTTGGGAGCTGCAGCCGTGTCACAGGCGATGCCAGGGTCACAGTGATGCCAGGGTCACAGGTGATGCCACGCTGGCAGCGTGCCCCTGGTGCTGCAGCGACCCTGGAGCACCCAGGAGCCAAGAGGGAGGCAGCCAGAGCAGAGGGGACAGTGTCCCTGCAGCTCCCTGAGAGAGCCACTCCGCTCCTGGCCGTGCTGGGGGCTCTGTGTGATGCTCTGTGCAAAGCAGCAATTATTTAGTCAGAGCCCCTCTAACAGCTCTTCTCCTCCTGGAACTCAGCACGTGGGCTCCCCTTCCCAGTTTAGAAGGGACTCCAGGCAGTGCAGCTGGAGCCTGCAGGGCAGGGCAGAGCTCTGGGTGGGCAGTGCAGGAGCTGGAGGCTCAGCCTGTGTCCTCGGCTCGTGCTGCCAGCCGGGCTGACTGTGCCCATGTTCCAGCATGGCTCTCATTATCCCTTGGCACAGGAGGACCCTGGCACTGCCCACACACACCTGCCAGCACCAACGACCTCACCAGCATTTTCTTGTCCGCCATTAACATGATGGAATGTCATTTTTTGGGTCCTTTCCCCACTGCCACCCCTCCAGCCTCCTGCCTTTCTGGAGGGCACACTCTGGGTAGCTTGTCCCTGCAGAGAAAGCAGCCTGTCCCCCTGCAAAAAAGTGCAGGGAAGAGGCCATGCATAAAGCACAAGAATCTTCTAGCCACGGGAACAGCCCCACAGCTGGCCACAGGGCTCGTAGGAAAGCAGCTGCAGTGATGGGGGACTCGGGGTGCCAGCAGCTGCCTGTGGTACCTCGGGTGGGCAGGGGCTGGGGAGCTGCCCCACACCAGGGGCTCCAGGGAAAGGGTGACACAGAGAATTTGCTCCTCATGCAGGGCCGGCTGCATGTGCGAGGTGGGGAGCACTGAAATGTCCTTTGGTGGGATGGAAAACCCACAAAAACAGTTGCTCTGGCTGTCCCTGTGATTAAGGGAAGGGTATGTAAATGTGTATGGCCATTGTCATGGCTACCGCAGGAATCCTGGGGAGGCAGAGCCCTGGCCCAGCCCAGGTCAGGATTTGCATTTCCCATGCAGCAGCACCCCACACACCCTGTGGTGCTGGCACAGCTTGTGCTGTCCCTTGTGCCACTGTCACATCCCCAGCACAAGCAGGGGACAGTGATCTCCTCATGGCACCGCCTGCCCCACGGCAGCACGACCCGAGCTCTGCAGCCTCTGACCAGCACAGGTTCACTCCAGCCTGGTGATGGGGTCCCCTGGAGAAAACACCCTCACAGGAGGGATGTCTCACAGGTCCCCTGGTCTGGTTTTGTCATGCAGCAGCTGGATGAGGATGGGATGGGAATGCCCATGACCTTCCCAACCCCCAGCCCATCTCCCACCAGGCCAAGGAGAAGGAGCCCCTTCCCAGCAGTTCAAATTTGGCTGATTCCACAAAACTGGGAGGGAAAAGGGCCTTCCCCTGTGAGGAGCTTGTGGAGCCTCTGTGCCTGCAGCTCTGGTGAGTGCTGTGGGTGCAGGGTTTTTGTGGGGTAGGTTGTGCTGTGGGTCAGGCTGTGTCACCCACCAGTGTGGCTGTCACAAGTCGTGGCAGGAGCCCTTGTTGGGCATCTCAGGTGCTGTTGGGAAGTGCCTGTGCATGACCTCTGTCCTTGGGATGTGCCTGGTGGCTGCAGCTGGAGTGGAAGAGTAAAACCCACTGGTGTCCAAGTGCTCATTACCCTAAAGCTCCTGGTGACTTGTGTGCCTGTCTCCTCTGGGGCATGGACAAAGGGTGTCTAAGATTCTGTAAAAGAGACAAGTTGCTCCTATAAACCAAGAAATGAGGAAAGCAGGAGAGTTGAGCCTGTTCCTGGTGTCCCCTGGCTGTGGGCAGCATTGCCAGACCCGGCCCTTTGGGTCCCCATCCTCCTGGGGCACAGGGACCCCTGGTCCCACAGCCTCTCCCTGCCCATTCCCGGGTCTCTCCACACTCTGAGGGCTCAGCGTGCGTGGCCAGGCTCTGTCTGCTGTTTCCTTATAATTTTAAAGCCTTCCTCACATTAATCTTTTTATTTTTATTTTGACAAATGTATGTTTCCAGGAAGTTGCTGAGGTCAAAGCAGCATCTGTTGCTCGTTATTTTGGGGGATGCAGAGGGTCTTTGTGAGGGTTTCCAAAGCAACAAGGAATTAAGTGGTTTGTAAAGCGGAGAGCAGGAATGAGGAGCAGGCTGGGGCTTCCCGAAAGGCAGCTGAAGATGCTGATGAAAATCAGATCAACTCAGCTCTATTTTCTTGGAAACTTGATCTATTTTTCTTGTACAACTGTCAGCCTGACTCCCGTATTCCAAGTGCTTGGCCACCGCCAGCTCCACGTTTCAGTGCTGGGATTAGCGTGGCCCCGGTCAGACTCACTTTCCCCGGCTCGTGCCGGGCGCTGCGGGATGGGAGTGGAGCTTTTGGGAGTGGCAGTGTGACCCTGACTGGGGACACGGGACAGAGACCCAGGCCACTGTCCCCTGCCCCACGACTGTCCCTCCTCACCCCCAAACTCACACCGTGAATTGCCCCACAGGGGGCCTGTAGCCAAAAGTGCTTTTTCTTTCAAAACAAGCTGAGGAGAGTCTGGTGCCAAGGCGAGGGCTGCAAGGAGCCCAGGAGATTTATCGCTGAGGAAATACTTTCTCCAGCGAGGGCTGACGGCCGCAGCAGGAACAATGGGAGATTCGCAACGTGAACAAAGCTGATTTCGTTCTTCTTTTTATCAATGCTTTTTCCTTGCGGATCCTCCCTTCCTGGAAGTGGGAGATGCAGCTTCCCCCGCGCGCCGGCCGTGTAATCAGCAGGAATGGCCATATCCTGGCTGGGAAGCGAGCTGTGAAACGCTGTCGCCCGCAGTGATTTATGAGCCCGTGGCAGCGGCCAGCGGCGGGGCTGGCCCGGGGACAAGGTGCCAGGGCGCGTGCAATATCCACGTATTCTTTCTGCTCCTCGCCGGGTCCCCGGGGAGCCGCCGGAGGAAGTTAATGGATTAGACACACACGTTCCACTTGATTTTTTATTTTTTATTGCCGTGTCTTTCCAAATGCCTTTAGCAGATGCGCGAGCACAATGGAGCGGGGCGATGAGCATCCCGGCCGGGCGGGCAGCGGGGCAGCAGCCAGGCTGGAAAGGTCAATGCGGGGAGTGCTTGCGTGGGGACAGCGGGACAGCCTGTCCTGCCGGGTACAGTCCTGCCCCGCCGGGGCCGTGCTGGGGATGAAGTGATCGCAGCTCCTCCGCACAGCCCCGTCCCGCAGGGTCACGGCCGTGCCGAGCGCGGCTCTCACCGGAGGAGCCGGGCTGTGCTTCCCGAGGGGCTCCCGCCTGTGGAAGCGGATCCTTCCACCGCCAGGCTCACACTTCTGCCACATTATGCAATCTTCACCCGATACTGGGAATATGAAATAATTATTCCAAGTGATCAGATTTTAATTATGCAACACAGAGGATGATTATTGTACACCAAATTGGTGCCGAGTGCTTAGTTATGTATATGCCAAATTTAGTCTATACTATTATACCCAGTGGGTGGCCGTAGACAATCAGGAAGTAATTAGTTTTGCTGGAGGTTGTTCGCCTGCCTGGTTCGCTGTGCTGTCTGGGGAGCGTCTTGCTGCGCTCCGTGAATACCGCGGGCTCCGAGTTCAATACCGTCTTTTTGTGACAAGCTAATAAGCTGTCTGCATGGCGGCCTGTAATTAGCGCTGTCGATATTCATTTGGAAACGGAGACCGCGCTGAGCGGCTCCGCCGACGGCGCTTCCCTTTGTGGCGGCTCCGGGCTGGGCCCTGCTCAGCTCCCGGGAGGGCGATGGGTGCGCAGGGATGGGAATCGGGCGGGGGGCTGAGGAAAGCACAGCCCTGAGGGTGCTGAGCCCCGGAGAGCAACACCTGTGTCACCCCGGGCACTCCTGTGTCACCCCGGCCTTGTCCTCCATGAGGGAGCTGCCACTGGCCCAGGTGTGGGATGTCCCCAGGGCTCTGTCCTGTCCAGCTGGCCAGGAAGGCTGAGCTGGTGTGAGGTGTCAGGGGGATGGGGATGTGGCCACCCTCTCCCCAGAGTCGTGGGCGCTCAGGGAGCCCTGAGCATCACTGGGCTGTGCTGAGGTGCTGCGTGTTTACACCTTTCCAGGCAGCCTGGTCCAGTGGGATCTGGGCTTTTCTGCTGAGGTCTCACATGCAGAATTCCTGAAGGGCCTGGGGCTACATGAGCTGGGAGATCACTGGAGCATCACTCCCCTGAGAGGTGTTTGCAGCTGGTCAGTGTTGTGGGGGCTGAAGAACCGTCCACTTCAGTTGGAATGGTCTGGATCTGCTGGGCGGGAATTGTCTGAAGTATGGAGCAACTTTTACCTCTGTTACACAAAGGAAACTTTCCTCCTCTTTCTGTTGGAGATGCTCACTCCATTGAGATGATTGGCATACTGGAGAGCTGAGAAACTAAATTGTTTATACACTAATGAATAGAAGCTTGATTGCAAGATCCTGTTTGGAAAATTATAGTGCTGAATTGAAGCCGTACAATTACATCCAAAATGCTGCATATTCATTTCATCTGCTTTGCATAGAGATTAACAAGCGAGCCCTAAAGCAGACTCTGAAATTAAAGCTAACACCAGATTTAGTCACAGGTTACAAACTAAATGGCATTGTTTGATGGATATGAATCTTTACCACCTGCCTGCCTGATGATTGCTAGCAGCTTAGCAGACAGCAAAGGAAAAAGTTTCTTCCCATGAAGGAAGCATAATAAGGCTCTGGGCTGGAAGTGCCCCCTCCCCACACAGGCAGCCCCCCGGCAGATGTCTGCAGTGGGCCTGGGGAAGGGGTTCCCTGCTCCCCACTCTGCCATGCACCCACCCCGCGGAGGGATGCAGAGCAGTCCTGAGACCCCACAGAGGTTCTGGGTGCTGTGTCCCTCCTGTCCTGTGTGAGGGGACAATCTCACAGGGTCCTTGTCCATCCTGGCGTCTCTGTGCTGAATTTCCCCTGGATTTCCTTGCTCACCTTCCGAGGGTCAGGTCTCTGCAGAGGGCAGGGGTCTCTTGCCTGTCCTGGCTGCGGGCAGCCCTTGGGATCCCAGTGCTCTGGCATGCCACCAGTCCCATCCCATCCGGCTTGGCTATCTGCATTCTCCCGCCCTCCATCCTGTGTGTGGGGCCAGGATTTATTTCAGGAATAGAAATGGGACCAGCAAAGAGCAAAAGGAGTGTGTGGGCAGCCAGGCCCAGGTGGTGTCCATCCTGGCAGGGGCTGCTCAGGGATCTTTCCTCTTTGGGAATTCCCAGGAGTTCCCAGTCCACCCCACAGGCTCAGGACCCCCTGTGCACAGGCCCCATGGGGCAGAGACACAGCACTGGCTCTGCAAATCTGACACCTTTATTTTTTTCTTTAGAAGTCCATTACCAAACTGCAGCATCCTATGGAGGGGCTGGGCTGTCACTACCACACTACAGCACAGCCCAGCCAAGCTTTACACCCCCCAACCTGGTCCCCAGCTCCCTCCTGGCTCTGTCACTGCCATGGCTGGCTCTGAGGGCATGTCTTGTCACCCCCCTCTCCCTGCAGGAGCAGCACCATGCCAGGGACAGGCAGCATGGCTGCTCCAACTCTCCATTTCTGCTTGACACTTCCCAACTTGGCTCTCTTGACACTTTCCCAACACCCTCTGACAAACAATCAAAGTGGATGAGCATCACCACGGTCCCTGCCCTTCACCTCACCGCTGGCTTCTTCCTTGAACCTTAACTCTTCCCAGGACACTCACGTTTCTGAGACCAAATCCAAACCACACCCTAAAATCAGCAGAAGGAGCAGCTTCCTGCCTGCAGCCACCAGCAGCTCGGGGGGCATGGGAGGGCTCTCTGCCCTGACCCCAAGACATGGGGTGTACCCTTCCTTAGGGGGTCACCCCACTGCTGCAGGCTCCCAGGGCCAGCCCTGCACCCACCAGTGGCCTCAGAGTGGCCCAACCTGTGTGGGCAGTGGGTGCTGGGGAGTGGGAAAAGGCACCTATGGAGGCAGTGGTGGCTTCACTGCTTGGGGACACAGTGGTGGGGCTGCTGTCCCCACAGCAGGGCTGGGCACAGTGTGGGGCTGGTGGACACTGGCTGCCCTGGAGAGACCTCGTGTGGTAGCAGTCTGGGACACGCCCCAGGGAGCTGGGCAGGGGACTGACACCATGGCTGTGCCTGTGTGGCCCTGCTCAGGCTGCCACGGGTGGCAACTGATGAACCAGAAGAGCCTCTTGTCCCACAGCACCGCACCGTGCCCTGCCCAGGGCTTCCACCCTTCAGCTCCCTGGGAATTGTCTGCTGTGAGCGTCCCTGGCTGTGAGCAGGGACAGGATGGCAGTGTGACAGCAGTGTGAGCTGGTGCAGACTGAGGCAGGGCTGGCAGTCCTGTCCTGTGGGGTGGCCCTGTAGGTGGCAGGAGAAGCTGTTACGTGGCACAGGGACAGGAAAGGGACCTGTCTTGTCCCAGCACAGAGCTGTGGACGGAGCTGCTGGGGCTGCCAGCCACCAGCTACCACCTACTGTGGCCTCACTAAGAGGGGACTCTGCTGGGCCCCAGGGTAGTGTCCAACTCATCTTCAGAGAAGCTGATGTGCAAGCAGGTGTCATCTGCAGGGGAGAAGGGCAGTGAGCTGTCCGTGGGGCTGCCCAGGGCCACCAACTCCTTGGCCAGTGTCTCGCTGGCTGTTGGGTCATGGATGCTGGCCAAGGGGGACATTGGCCCGCTCTCCCCAGTCCTGTCCTTGCCCAGAGCGCGCTGGCAGGTCCCGGCAGGGCCAGGCTCCGCGCTGGATGCAGCGCTCCGTGCAGGAGTCCTCGCCTCAGGGTCCAAGAGGGTGAGGGAGCTGGCAGTGATGCTGGTGAGGCTGGAGATGCTGGCACTGGGTAGGCTGAGGTGGGCAGTGCTCTCGGGCTTCACCTCCACTTCCAGGCTCGGGGAGGTCTTGCTTGACCTTTTGCGCAGGATGGGAGGCGGCGGGTTGAGCTTGGGAATGGGCGGCTGCCGCCTGCAGAGGCAAAGCAGAGACAGGAGGTGATGGGCAAGTACTTACCTGCAGCACTCAGGGTGTGAGCACTCCTGGCAGGAGACAGAGGTGGCACACTCTACCTGTCCTCGTCCCCTCTGTCTGTGTCCTCCGCTTTCTGCCGGCCGCTCCCGTTGAGCAGAGCGAAGTCGCTGACCTCGGAGCCCTCCACGCGCCGGCTGAGCCCATCCTGCCCCTCCAGCACTGCCAGGCACTCGTCCCCCTCCTTGCTGCCGTAGCGGTGGCTGCCCCTGTCCAGGCTGACAAGGTTGAGGTAGGAGTCCCTGGGGCCCAGGGAAGGCAGCGAGCCGGGGGCCACGGGGCTGCCCAGGATGCTGGCGGGGGTGGAGGTGGACGGCAGGTGGACATCCAGGCTGTAGTGGTTCTTCAGGTTCAGGGACAGGGACTGGGCCAGGGACAGGTTTTGCAAGGAGCGGTCAACTGTGAGAGATGAAAAATGGGAATGTGAGAAACTGGGGATCTCCAAACCAGCTGCTCCCCTGCACTGTGAGGGGTGCAGAAATGCCTTAGATGGTCCTGGGAGCACTCCAGTTGCTTCCTGTGACTTCAAGGAATGCAGTGGTAGTCCAGAGGGATGGAGCTGGGGGCACACCAGCACCCAAACAACCCCAGTGAGTGTGTCACTGCGCTCACCCGGCTGCCGATGCTCATCCCGGTGCTCCTCCTGGGCCTCCAGCACTGTCAGCTGCCGCACCAGCAGCGAGACGTGCTGCAGCAGGTCGCGGTTGGTCAGCAGCAGCTGCCGCACCCGGGCCTGCGCCTCGATCCGCGCCGCTGTCTCGGCTGCCAGTTGGTCCTTCAGCAGCTGCACCTGCGGGACGGGATGGATGATTCGGAACGGGAT
>VRYO01001183.1:3215269-3247244 GCA_009812075.1 Sialia sialis | reverse complement strand
ATGATTCGGAACGGGATGACTGGGAGCGGGCGATGCGGGACGGGAGCAGCAGCCCCGGCAGAGCCCGGTACCGGCGGCGCCACAGCGCCCCCTGCCGGCCCCGCCGCGCCACCCCCCACCGGCCCCCCCGAGCCGGTGCAGCCGCGGGCGGGGATGCGGCGGCATCGCGGGGGTCCGGGGGTGTCCTGCTGTCCCCCCGGTAACGAGAAACGCGTAGGACAAATGCCCAGCCGGGAGGCACCGGGCTCCCCTCCCTGATGCCGGATCGGGGATGGGATGGTTTCCAAAAACGGGATGAGATGGGGTGAAACGGGAGTCGGGGGCTCTACCGGACCGTGCAACGCTCCTAGAGCAGCCTGGGGCTGTGTGCGCAGCCAGCTCCGTGTCTGGGGGAGCTCTGCTGTGCTGCAAGCGATGCTGCACGTGGCGCTAAAAGCAATGCTGTGAGCCAGGCTGCAAGCGATGCTGCGAGCTCTGCTGAGAGCTGTGGGACCGGGAATGCTGCCAGCACTGCTGCGACGGCCCCGGCCCGCTCCCACCTGCCCCGGCTGGACGCTGGGCAGCGGTGGGGAGAAGGGCTGGTGCTCCCTGAGGGGAGGGCAGGACGTGTACCTGGGCCACAGCCACCTGCGTCTGCTGCTGCTGCTGGAGGAGCTGCTGCTGGAGCAGCTGGAGGCAGTGCTGGGAGGCCAGCGGGGTGATGGAGGCCGAGGAGCAGGGGCTGCTCGGGCTGAGCAGCTGCTGGGAGCTGGCCAGGTGCAGGGAGCAGTTTTCGGCATCCTGGGCACAAAGAAACGGGCAGGTGAGCGGATTGACCGGCTCGGGCTGGGATCTGGGTTTTGGTTCCCCACAGCGCTGACCCCAGTGCAGCAGAGGAATCCCTGTGCTGGGGGCACTGAGGGGGTGTTGAGGGGCAGCCCTGGGCTGTCAGGTCTGCACCTCTGTGGGATCCCCAGGACAGTGTTTGAGAGAGCTGGCAGAGCCTTGGCTGTCTTGCCGGGAGGAGACAGCAGGAAGCGACCCAAACACTCCACCACCTTTCCGTGCTGGGGCTGCCCAGGCTGGGCGGTGTCCCTGTGCCTGGAGCATTTGCCAGAGTCTGTGGCCACTGCCCTTCCTGCTCCTGCCCTCCCCTCCCTGGGCAGTGCCTGAAGGAATGTGCAGGAAAGGCCTTTCCAGGCAAGCAAACGAATCCCATGGAGTGCATGTCACTGCAGGGTTTGCAGCCAGGCCCTGTTACTGTTGTGTGAGCTGAAGTGAGGCCATTCAGGCCTCTGGGAAGTGCTCCCAGAGCTCTGTGGAGCACCCATTCATTAAGGTGGAGCTGCTGCTCAAGCTGAACCTGCCAGGGCTGTGCATCCTGGGGATGCTGCTCCCTGGGCCTGGAGCACGAGGGGAGTCAGGGATTGCTGCCAGGGCACTCAAACAGAGCAGCACTGAGGGCACGGAAATGCGCCCTGCGTGGCGAGTGAAGCCTGCTCAGCCATGCGCCACAGCCCCCACCCCAGCACTGGGCACGGACTCACTGTGGGTGACCTGGGAGCTGAGCAGCCTGTCCTGAGCAGGCAGCCAGCACGGAGGGCTGCAATGGGGTCTCCATGAAAGCACCTCCAAATCAAGCCATGATAGTGACCCTGAGCAGAGGGCCCTCAGCAGCAGCAGAGCATGTGAACCGTCCTCCAGCCCACCCCCCATTACCTGGCCATTCTTTTCCTTTGAGCTTTGCCCAGGTTTCAGCATGCTGAAGTCCCCCCTGGCACCTGGCAGCTGTCTAGGTCCCCTCTCAGACACACAGATGCCACCAGCATCGATGCCAATCTCATCCACATCCGTCATCTTGGAGCCCTTTATCTGGTGAACTTCAAACAAGATGGACACATGAATCTGAGCCTCCCTTCGCTGGGCAGCACTGCAGGAAGAGCCGGGGCCCTGCGCAGGGCTGGGAGCTGGGGGAAGCTCAGGGACAAGGGCTAGGACTTGCTCCAAGTCCCAGCATGCTGTGAAGGGGCAGCAGGGAGGGAGGGGCTGCAGACACCAGGGGACTCAGCCTGCCCCTCCCCAACGTAGGACTAGGAAGCCAGGGAAGGTTCCCCACGCTCCACCAAACCTCTCTCCCATGAAGGAGGTGTCACCTGGCGTGTCCCCACCCCACAGCATCCCCGCCCCGCTGCCTCAGGGAGGGGGACCCCGAGTCACCTTCCAGCGGCTGCTCCTCGGCCGATTTGTCGCTGGCCCCGTCGGCCTGCCCGTCGGCGTTCTGCAGGGCGTGCTGCAGGCTCAGCTTGTGGCACACCTCGAAAGCCTGTCCCACGGTGCGCACCACGCGCATGGCCTGGCTCTGCGGAGCGAGCCCCGGGCTCAGCCCCGCTGCCAGCGCTGCCCCAGCCCTCCGTGCCACCCGCCCCTCCTGTGCTGGCTGCTCCAGCAGCGCCCCCGGCTCCCCACTCTGCATCTGGGGGCTCCTGTCCCTGTGTGGAATGTGCTGCTTCCCCATCTGGGCAGGAGGGGACAAGCAGCAGGCATGTTTTTTTGGGGACACCCAGCCCGGTGCTGCCTCGGTCACTCCCCAGGGATCTGCACCCCCTCACCCCGCAGCTGTATGTCTGCATCCCCAGGAGCATCCTACCTTCTTCTTGGATTTGAAGACGTTGCACCTGAAGGAGTTGTTTGCGCCGTCCCTTGCGATGTAACTGAATATTTTCAGGTCTTGTGAGTCATGAGAGACGTAGAAAATTCTGGGTGGGAGAGAGACAAAGGGAACTAAACACCATGGGGAGTCTCTGCCCTCCAGACCACCTCTGCTCCTGTGGATGGGGGTTTGCAGCCCCCAGGAGTGCAGGAACAAGGCAGTGCTGCTGCATGGCCCCTCCTGCAATTTTCAAGGCAGGAGGCAATGGATTTAGAGAGTGTTTCAGGTTTGATGGAAAACCTTCTGGTTTCTGAAGTAGGCAAAAGCTTTTTAAAGATCCTGTGGGAAAGCGAAAAAAAATCTATAGTCTTGGAAAGAGAGTGGCTATTTTTAGCCCCAGCAATTAACCCCTGCCCAGGCTGCATGGAAGCAGAACTGCCTGCATGGTGCTGACTGCCCTGCCCTGGGGACCCTCAGGGTCTCTCCTTGGCAGTGGGCAGGCGGCACAGCACAGAATCTCTCCAGAGATGCTGAGTGCACTCGGAGGATTCCTCTCTCTGCTGCTCAGGCTGACTCTTCTCCTTGTACTGCAAAACCATTTTGAAGATTTTTATATATGTTTGATTTAATTAGGTGAAAATGTGTCAAGTGAGCTCAGCTCTGCATAGAGAAGATACCAGAGATTTTTGAAATTTTTTTTTTTCTTCTGCTTTTCCTTTCTTTCTGGAATTTTTTGGGTGTTGAACTTGCAGTTAGAGCAATTACTGCCAATGTACCGCATCTTGTAGTTATCTTCAAAGAAAGCCAGAGGTGAGAAGCAGGCACACATAGTGCACCAGCACATCCTCTGCTCCTTATCTCCTCACTGAGGGCTCTGATCCCAAAAAGCAGAGTTGGGGATCCCAGTTCTCTGGTGTGGGCTCAGTGCTCATGGTACAATAATTCACTTTGCAGATCTAACAGCCTTGGGGCACCCTGTGTGCTCTTAACCCATCCCCAAGCCAGGCACCATCCCTGGGGTCACTTCCAAACCCCAGGGGCTCCTGAGGCACCAGGTTTATGCTCTGTGTGAACCTCTGGGTGGGGCTTGTGGTCTCTGGAACACCTCAGTATCCCATGGAAGGTGCAATGAACGTCAGTGCTTTCTTGCCACATCTGTAAGGGTTAATTCCCAGTGAGCATTTACACCTTAGAGTAAGGCCCTGTTTGGAAGCACAGGCAGAGCCATGCTTTGAAGGAAAACCATGGGAAGCCTGTCTTCAGAGGCAGAATCAGAGTAATCCAGGTTGAAGCACTCCAGGGTCATCCAGTCTAACCCTGTTCAAAGCAGAGCCAGCTTCAAAGCGAGATCAGTCAACCTTGCTGTCAAAAATGTATGAAAAGGATTCTCCAGCAGCAGTAACTCTGTACCCTCGTTAATTTTAGATGGTTCTTTGGAAAGCCTTGGTGGAGGGGTCTCAGCAGGTGGGAGGAAGGGCATGGATCCCCCAGGGCTGGCTGGTCTCCCTGGTTGAATTCCCTGCCATGTACCTGTACACAGGATCGTGCATCACCACCATCTTACTCTCGTCCCAGGTCCACTCCTTTCTCTGTAAGCAGAGACAAAATTACAGTGAATCAGGTGAAAGTAAAACTCCACCAAACTGAAGGGCAGGAAATTTGGTGAACAGTGCTTTTGTCCCAAGCCACAATCCTGGCTGCAGTGTGACTACATGAGCCACAGCTGTTTGAACAGTATCTCAGATAAAAATAGATTTTTCTTGATCATTTATCATATCTGATCGCAGCCTCCAGGGCTGAAAATGGTCCCTAAGATTAATTTATAACATCAAATATGCAGGAGTGTTACATGTTTTGGGGAAGATGGCTTGGGGCTGAGGCTTAGGAGATCTGGATGCAGTGACTTGGTGGAAAGAACAGGGGCGCTCGGATCAGGCAGCCTGGAAAAAGCTTTCTGGTACTAGCAGGAAAAAGAACCAGTGTCCCCTGAGAGATAAATTATTCTGATAGAAAAAAATCCTCCTCCCACATGTAATATTCCCATTATCTTTCCAGCAAGGTTTTGTTATTAGTTGGACGGAAATTGGAGTGTTTTCTTGTGCGAATTCTGGGTGTTTTTGAAGAAAAGGTCATTTTTGGTTAAAGTGTGACTACCCCTGGGCTGGAACAGCCTCACCTTCTGCTTCTTGCGCAGGATCACCTTCACCCCGTCCACGGACACGATGATGCTCACCTTCTTCTTCTTAATGTTCTTGGCTTTGAACTCGTACTGGTGGGAAGAAAAACTCAAGTTTAAGAGAGTACTGGGCTTTCCTGGGACAATGTGTGGTAGTCAGTGCCTGGCATGAAAATGTCAGGTTTTGCTTTAATCCCAACTCCTGAGGGAGCTGGGAATTGGTTTTATTCTGCTGAGGAAAACTGTTTTGGGAAGGACTTGGTGCAGTAGCTGGGATGCCAGGCAGGATCCTGGCTTTGGCAGGAGCATCCCTTGGGAGAGGACAAGTGGAGTTCAGTCCTCTGGACTACATCCAGACTGTTCATTTGGATCTGGGAAGAGCTTTCCTGATGCACTGGCCATGCCTGGACCAGCAGGACTCCGCTCCAGAGGTCTGATGGGGAGGTGGCACCTGCAGCCAACACCAAGCAGTGACATCTCTGGTGCCCTTGTGTGTCAGCACTGCGCTGCACGGGGAATACAGAATCACCCAGGAGCTGCAGGGAGGGCCAGATGGGCGGCAGGAACACAATTATACCTCAGTCATTTGCATAATCACATTAACCTCTGTGGGATCAGGATCTCTGGAGAAAACCCTGCAGGTGTCTGCAGCCTGAGCTCACCTCCATTTGTGTTAAAAATTAAACGCTGGCTTTTAAATGCTGCTTTAGCTGACAGAAGCATGGCAGAGCCCTCCTACTCTTGAGACCTTTGTTTACAGCACTCATCCTTCCTGCACCATTTTCAGCTTCCAAACACAGCATTTTGATGCTCTGTATTTTTTGCAGCCCCTGTTTGAAATCCACCACTTTGTCACGTTGCTTTGGCGAGTCAATGCAGCCTCTGATTCGTGGATGTGGAGGAAAAGGAAATGCCAAACAGCCTGAAATCTACCGGGGCCATATAATTTGACATCTAATTAGAACTCTGATTTCTTTATACAGTTGGGGATGTGCAGGGAGCATGTGAGGTGTTCATGGAGTCCAGGCACCTCTGTTGGGATGCTGCAGTTGCAGGACTGTGTGTGGCTCTGTCACCCAAGCTCCACATCTTCCCCACTCCTCAGCACCCACTGTGAGCCACGCCAGCCTTACAGACAGAAAACTGGGTGGCTTTCATGTTTATCAGGCTTTTGATGCTGCTCATTGAATTCTTAGCACTCTGCAAGGTTTATGGTATCAGACAGACCCCGGATTAAACCACAGCCTTTTGATCTCCCCATGAATTATTACTTTCAGACAAGCTCTTTAAAAATCTATCTATAGCGCTATTACGTGTGAAGCTGGAACTAAATTAGCTATACAGGTTTTTTATTTATGGGGAGGAGTGAGAGGAAGGGTGAAGTGCTGAGTGCATCCTGCAGGCTGCCAGGGGGCCCACGGGGATGCAGCAGTGCCTGTGGCTCTGGGGCCAGGCTCAGCACCTGAGAGGGCTTCCCCACCCTCCACTCCTGATGCCCAGTTCCCCCAGCCCAGCTGCTCCCCCTCCCCTGTGCTCACCAAACTGTTTGTCCTTTTCTGCTCCATGAATGTCAATAAACCCGGGATAGACTGTTCTGCCCGCTAAAGAGCTGTTTATCTTTCTTTACACACAAATGGCTGGGAAAATACTAGCTGAGCTTTCCAAGAATGAGCAATACAGTGTATTTTCCCATTGTAGCAACAGGGGTGCAATTACATTCAAACAAGGCTCTTTACTCAAAGGCTTTAAGCAAAGTCCAAGCCTGGATTTTGCAGAGATGCTTTTTCTTTCTCTCTTGGACAGAAAGGAACAATTGGGAGCAGCAGCAGCAAATCTGTGGGTGCTGCCAGGAGTGATGGCAGGAGTCTAAACCCAGGGAACTCCAGCCAGCTCCCACACAGCACCACCCCAACCTGGCTCTGGGACATGTGCAGGGCAGAGCTGAGCAGGACTGCAAGCTGGATGTGGCCACAGTGGCCTCAGGGATGAAGGAATTTGCTGGCCCTTCTCTCTCCATGCAGCCCATGGCCACTGCTGCATCCTTGTTGGAGCACACGGCCAGAACCAGCTTGGCCTGAAAACACTTTAAACTCATTGGTCTCTCCAATCTTTTCTGAAGCTGTAGGATGTCCCATGTCCCAGCACAGGAAGCAGGGCCATCAGCAGAGTGAGAGCATCGTGAGGAAGGCAGAGCCCCATGCTGACATCACACCAGCTCAGCTTGGACTCTGCATCTCTCCACAGAAAAGGCAGATGGAGCACAGCTTCAGTCATTTAATTACTTCCTATCAAGCAGGAATCAGTATTTTAATGAACTATGATTTATGTAAGGACAGGAAAGCACATGGGAAAGGCACTCTGAGACAGCTGACTCTCTCCTGTAGGATGTTCATGCATAACCCAACTTCCATCCTGGCGCAGGGCTCCAGGCTGACCTGTCACTGCTGTCACAGCACAGTCACTGATTTTCTTCTTCCTATTGAATTGATGGGATTCCTTCCCCCAGGTTTGTCAAGGTTACTGAAAAATCCAAACCCACACAGCAACATTTCTCTCTGTTGCCTTCCATGATTCAATTGTTATTCTCCTGTTGTGTGTGCTATCCTATGGGGAAAACCTTTCTGGATGCTAAAGGATCTGGAGCTGCCTCTGCAAGTGGTGATACAGCAGCCTGGCAGCTTTCTTAACTATGGAGACAAGGTGGGACCTTTTATAAAAAAATGCAGGTCAAAAAAGGGTAATTAATTTCATTTATTTTAGCAGCGTCATTAATTCTCAATCTGCTGTGTTTAACCTGGAATATTTTCCACTTCTACTCTTAAATCCCTGTGTTCAAGTCTTTGCCTTTCATATGGTCCCACACACTGCTGGCATGAAATATTAACTTACCCATGAGCTAAAGACTATATGACTAGAAATGTTAATGGTGCTGTGTGATGCATATTTCATTGGATAATTCCACCCAAGCAGATATAAATTACACATGCAGTTACCAGCTTCCATCTGCTGATGAAGCTTGGGCTAATGCACATTGGAAATCATGTGCAGTTTCCAGCACTAGGAAGAACCTGCATGAATAGAGTTATTCAAGGAAGCAATTCTTAATGTGATTAATTACTGAAGGTATCAGGGCCTTCATTATGCAAATGAAAACTGTCATAAAATAGAGAGTTTGCAGGTCTTGGAGGCAGTCTCTGCTTCCAAAAAATGCATCTTCTTCATTAACAAGGAGCAGCAAGGCCGGAACATGCTCCTGGCCATGGTTCAAATGGTGTTTTAAGTTGTATTAAAAGAAATCAAAGCAGAGGCTCTGCAGGTTTTTGAAGCCAGAGTATGTCAGTGCCCCAGTCACAGCTGGGTATGTACTTATTTGCATGCCCATAGGAAGATGCCACAGGCTTGGATACCAGCGACTTCTTCCTGTGGCTGTAAATTCTGCAGCCAGCTCTCAGCCTGCTGTCCTGCCCTGTCCCCTCGGGCCAGCCCGGCCTGGCAGGCTGCAGGATCTATGTGTCCATGAACAACAGCCCAGCCCAGCCCCTTCCCAGCACACGGACACAGCGAGCATGGCAATGAGGAGGTGGGAACGGGCTCGGCTGTGCCCCCTGCCTGACCTGACCACCCCAGCGGGACCCCCAGCCCCTTCCCCTTCCCCGGGTCTCATTTTAGGATTTAAAGGCATGATGAACCCGAGTATTTCCAGCTCAGGAATGTCATTAATTTCAAAGCAGCTGACCTAAACGGGGTGAGGACAGGGTGTTATCTCGGCTGCTGTTTGAACTACTCATGCTTGGAGTGCTACCCTTGGAACCGATGCTGCGGAAAACTCCAGAGTTCTCAGAGCGGGGCTTAGCTGAGTGCTTTGTGCTGTGCTCTGATCCCTCCTTGAGCATCAATCCCACCTTCCCGAGGTCACTGTCAGCCCTGGTCAGCGCAGCCCTCCCTGTGGCTCTGTCTGGAAAGCTCTGGGTTAGGCTGTGCCCGCTGGAATGCTGTGAACCCCGCGCTCTGAATGCGGCCGGGCATAGCCTGGGCTGTGCTGCAGTAGCTGGGCAACACGGACACAAAAGCCACGCAGGAAGCACTGGAGACCAGGAGTGCACCTCCTGCCCTGTGGAAAAATGAGAATTTATGATCCTTGGAAACATAAAACTGCTCACTGGAAAACAGAAACCGAAAAGGGAGTACAATAGGCAAGGAGAATGCTGGCAATGTAGTCGAAGTCTTTTTTTCTCATTTAAATGAGCTCCTTCCACCACCCAGCAAACTCTCTGTAGATGCCGCTCCCCAAGGAAATGTGGCCCCAGTCCATCCCAAGGATCCCTGGCTGACCTTGGGCAGGGGCTGTGAGGATGATCACATAAAGGGGACAAAGAGAAAGAGCTGCATTTTGTCCAGGTCTCCTTTGACATCTGAGGAATCCAGCTTCAAAGCATTCTGATGGACACAGTAATACAGACCTTCCTCTTCATCTCCCTTCTCATTTTCAACAGGTTTTATCCTTGGGAGGTTCCACTGTGCTGAAGCCTCAGACAGCCCTTAAGGACAATTCAATCTTTCCACCTTAAGGTGACATGGCAAAGATGTGGCTGGAGTTCAGGTATTTCTTCGCCCCAGTCAAAAGGATGTGGAGGAAAAATCAGAGTTACCTCCAGGAGGATGAGGGGGGCTCCTGCAGGAGATGGGAGCTGGTGGGAGCCCAGGACTAGCAGTGACTCTTTAATTAGTCTTTTCCACTCTGAAAAACCATGGACTGTCCTAGAACAAAGCTTCTTCCCCTGCTTTTAAGAAAGGGTGGGACAAAAGCAGCCCTTTCATTGCCCCCTCCCTGTGGAAGAGACAGTGCAATACTGCTGAGCTCCATCCTGAGAGGCACAAGCAGCCTCACAGCCCAGTGCAAGGTGACATCATCTGGCCTTTGGTGCCTCTCTGACAAAAGCACCATTGTGTGTCTGTCACTTCCAGGAGCTCCTTGCTGTCCCCAGGTTTAATAGGGAGCTTTCCCACACACGGCCCTTCAGTCCTTGTCTTGCCAGGGCAGGCCAAGCCCAGCTCATGGGGAAGCTGGGTTTTATTTCCTACCTTACCTCTATTCACTCTGCAGGAGAAAACAAATTACCTTTTCCATCTGCAGTGCCTGGGATGATTAATTAGCATCAGTAATGAAGGAGCGTCTCGGGACCCCAGCCCAACAGGAGCATGAAAATGTCCCTACCTGAAAAAGCTGCTAGGTTACTGCATATAAAAAGTGCTAATTTCATTAGAAGCAGGTCAGATTCACCTGAAATAACCCTGAGAAGTGAAACTGCAATTATACACTGCAATATCTTCAAGTAATTCCATATTTCCCTACAAACATCTGTGTCACAAAGCCCTGCAGAGAAGGGCCTGGTTTGGTGCATGTTTCACATCCTAGCTGCCCTCCAGTCTGGTATGTAGGACAAGAGGCAAGTTAGGAGACTGGATTGCTTTAAACCTTGTCCATCAATGTTCACACAACAAAGCTCTGAGGAGCAGGAGCCAGGACTCTGCAGCAAGCTCAGAGCTCCATGAAAAAGCCCCAGACCCCCTGCATGGCTGTGGGAAGGTAACTGAGTATTTTCTACGTCTGTTTCTCACTCACAAAGCAAGGATATTCATTTTCTACCTCATTCATTCAGTTGTTCTGGTTACAGCCAGCCCCTGCCAAGTGACAGCTACCCAGTACCTTGCTGGCAGGGCCAGGCCACCAGATACTGCTTGTACAGACAGGACAGGAGGCAACTGAGGATTTCTGCTGCCTGCTCCAAAATTCCTGCTGTACTTTCAGTCCCTACCATCCCTCTCCATGAGCCTGGCAGGCCATGGCAGGAGAGATGCTCCTGGCTCACTTCCTGGTCCTTTGGCTAGACTGTGCAGAGAGGGAAAAGGGGAGCTGATGTCCTCAGAAGCAGGAGGGCGAGATGGGGCAGGAGTGGTTAACAGGGCTGCTTTGCTCTGTCTCTATTTATTGCTTGTTTGGAAAGAAAATAAAATTAATTTTGTTCCTCTGTGGCTTTTCAGAGGTGTGTTTGTGATGCTGTTCTTCAGGAGAGCAGAGCATTGTTCAGCCCACTTGCACTTTGTGGCCAAGGGAGCCAGGCAGGGCCCACCACTGCAGAGTGTGGTGCAGGGGCTTAATGAGGGTCCTGGCAGAGCACAGAAATGGGGAGAGAACCTAATCCCACTGCCATGCTGAGGCTCTGACAAAGGCAGGTGCTGGGATTTTAGGCCTCTAAATAATGCAAGACTCTGTGTTTATGTAAGGATGTTATTTTAGTGCAGGTAGTCCAAGGAAGGGGGTGGCAATGTGGAAGAAAAGGCAGCAGAGCAGGCTGGGAGCCACACTCTGAGTGCAGGGATGGAGAGGAATGTCAGTCCTGAGGCCTGGGGCAGCCAGGGCAGGTTCAGAGGGACAGGCAGAGAAGTGTCCACGTGTTCAGCCTGATAACCAAGTCAGCCCAGCCCTGGCTCCCAACAGGGCCAGGGGTGACCTGCTGGGCTTCTCCATTTCCAGCACTGTGCTGCTCTGCAGCCCCCTGAAAGCCCTGGTGACTTCAGGGTGCTCAGCATGTCCTCCCAGGGTGGATACCTATCCAAAGGAGAAGGAGCAATCTGGTTTGCTGTTGAGAATCTGGAGAAGCTCCATCTGCATGGCTTACACCTGCCCTGTGTAAATGCTGCAGGGAGGGAACATCTCCTGGCTTCCAGACTTGCTATCACACCCTGTATGCATCTCAGGTGCTGTCCTCCAGCTCTCTTGCTGTTCCTCCTAGCCACCTACCAGGGAAATTAGCATTTCTTTTGCATATCCACAGCAGAGTCAGGAAGCTGGACTTGGCACCTTTATCTTTGAGCAAGCAGAGTCCAAGCTAGAAGGAAGACTTGATCTCCATTTGCATTCAGAACCAGCACTTGATTACAAACCAGACCAGAATGACAATGGGGGGATGCTGAGTGTGCTGCTGTGTGCAGACCAGGCTTCAGGACTCCTCTGCTAGGTGCAATCCATCTTTGTTCTCCTGCAGGGCAAAGAGCTCTTTGTCAGCTCAAGCCCTGGGTGCAGCTGAACCTTTCCACACCTCAGTGCCAGCAACTCCCAGGAACAGCCTTGCTGTGTACTGGATTGAGACACTCAGGGACAGAAATAATCTGCTTTATTGCCGGGCAAGGAGACTTTTTCTATGTTAATGCTATCGATCTCCAGCAGTTCCACTTGAGAGAACATTTCTTACAGAAAACCCAGTGACTTGTAGCCGACCTCCAGGCGCTGCACTGAAAGGATGTGTCTGCATCTGTGAGCAGCAACAGTGCAGCAATTCCAGCCAGGAACAGGCCATTGAGCTTGGAGGGGGTCAGCACCACAGGGGTTGTGTGTCAGCTCTTGGGAAAGGCTTGGCATGCAGCACTGACAGATCCTGCTTCCTTAGGAAAATCAGCAGTCAGGCCCCAGGCTCAGATGCAACCCCTAGGAGAGATTATCTAAAGCACACAATTCCTAATTCCCACTGACATCAGAATCTTGGTGGCACAAATGCCTTTTGCAATCTGCCCATGAGCTCTTGGAACACTTGCATTCCTGGAAAAGAGCAGAAGTGAGGAGAGAAGGGAGCTCAGCCCTCTCCTGCCAGGCTGCCCTGAGTATTACCCAGATGTGCTGCTTCTATCCAAGTGGGCCTCGTTTAGAAATTATTGAGTGCTAATAAAAATGCAGTTCCTAAATTTAAAGGAGAGTCTCTGGGTTCTCCTCAAATTGTCCATGAAACTTCACTCAAATTTGGAAACAAGACTGCTACTGTAAGAGGAAGAAAATTCAAGTCTAATTGTGTCATTTCCAAAACTCCAGAATATTAAACAGTTCAAGGACTCTATTAGCCTCAGGGGAGCTACTGAGATTAGTGAATCATGACGAGAGAATAGCCTGGGTTTAGATATGGAAATTATGAAAAAGAGGGTTTTATGCTCTCAGTATTTATTGTCACTGAGGTCTTGTCAGCAAAACTGTACCAGAACATCACAGCCTCCTGTCTCTCCCCAGTGCTGTTCCCTGTGTCCCTAGGCTTGCAATGGTGTCAGCAGGAGGTGTGGACATCAATGCATCCTGCACTGCTCACACAGGTCAGTGATTAACCCCAAACAGAGTCCCCTGCCCCAGCTCACAGCTCCTGCCACCAGCTGGGATCCAAGGAAGCAAGACCAGCACTGCCCTGGGGGGCAGCTGTGTGAAAATGGGAAAACGTGCCTGGGATGGAAGTTTATGCCCTGTAATCATTAACAGCAGGAACACAGGCTGCAGCAGGACTGAGCAGGTCCATGGTGCTGTGGGATCACTGAACCTTTAGTGCTCCATGAGTGCACACACCCCATGTGTGGCTCTGCAGCAGGTAAAGACACTCAACAGGTGGCATTTGAGCATGAAAAGCTCCCATGTGCCTTCCAGCCTCCTGGAGCAGCTGTGACTGCCTCATCCTCCACCACACTGCATCTGGCCCGGACATGTCCCTCTGCTCTTCATCTGATAAAAATAATTTGATTTTTAGGAAGAAAAGCCTGGAGCTCAGAGGGTTTGGTGGGATTCCAGGGAGTACATTGGACCTGGCTGTGCAGGGAACAGGGTGATTTGGGGCTTTGGTCTGGGATGTTTCAATACACAGGTCCACATCCTGCCCTCCAGCAGATCTACCCAGGCAGGATCTCTGCAGCAGCAGTGACAGAAGGAGGGAGGAAGTGGGAAGTGACTCAGGTGTCCTGAAAGCTGCCAGGCAGCTGCCAATTAGTCCAAATAACCCATCTGGTCTAGGGAAAGGACATTTAAATAATGGCTAATCACTGCTGCAGGAAAGAAAGAAAACCATTTCATAACACCTTCAAAAAATCCCTGCTCCCTCATCAAAGCATCCTTCCTTCCAGGGACCCATTCCAGACTTTTATGCTATAGATTTATCACACTGTTATTTGGTCAAAACATTGTACTTGTCAAAGTACTGTGTAAAGTAGCACGGATTCTGTCTGCCTCCAGACCTCATTTAACACAGAGCAAAAGCAGACTGAAGAAAGCAAGTGTAGAACCAAGCTATTGTTAGCAAATCTTATTTTGTGGTCACAGTCCCTCAGGGTCCCTCTCCTCAGAACACTGATCCATGAAGTACAAAGGGCCAAAATCAAGGCAACACCTACAGGGGCACTCACTGCTGTGCCCTGGGTCTGGCCTTCCTGTGTCCAGCACACACTCAACCTGAGAACACAAAGGCTCAGTCAAAGCGTGAGGATTGCACTGTAGTCACAGACTGACATTTTTTCAGATTTTTCTCTGTAGAGAGAGAGAGATTCATGGGACAGATCTAAGTGTTTGTATCTTCATGGGCTATTCTGTTTTGCTGCTGAAACACATCACCCTGCTCTGGTGGAAATCCAGCCCTGCACAAGGAGGGTCTCTGCTCCACCCCAGGGGCAGCCCCAGCTCGGTGTCCCTGCAGTTGTCACTCAGATTTAGGCAGCTCCTTGTTACCAGGCCAATCCAATGTGCTCTCCTCACTCTGATTACCTTCTCAATTACATTTTTTCAGGCACCAACAAAGAAGCAGCTTTGAGTCGTGGCTGAGTGTTCTTCACCAGAATGTAATTTGAAAGCCATTATATTTCATCTCTGTAATGCTCTACAACCAGTAACGTAATTGGTGAAAAAGTCTCTTTATTTCAAACTAGATAAAAGCTTTGCAGAGATCTCATACAGTGATATTTTAGCTACTGAAATTAAATGCTGCAGTAATATAATGATAATACTGTTAAAGCCACTTTATTTTACAATTAAAAGGTACCTGCTTCATTGCCAAGATTCAGCATCAGACAAAAGGCTCTGTCTTGTTCTATTTAGCACTATCATTTTAATTTAGCTTTTATCCATTTAAATGCTGCTTTTATTAGCCTTCAACTAAACTCCAATGCACCATGACTCTTATGCAAAACAGAATTAATGTGCTTGACTGGTTCCACCCCCTTGTTGGAGAAGCTGTGGATTTCTGAGGGCTTGAGGAAGGCGCTGAAGGTCGCTGTAGCCTGGAGATGACACATTTCACTGCCTGATCCCTCCATCCATCTGCTACCAGCCCTGCACCGTGTACTCTGGGCAGGGTGGAAGAACTGAAGCATCTCTAGCCACCAGCCACTCCTCAAAAACTGGGTCACAGCACACGGCTACTGAAAAAGCCCTCTGCTGTCTCCTGGCACAGTGACCTGTATTCACAGCTTGACCAGTCCCCACTCGTTTCAGCTCAGAGGTTCAGTGACAGAAGGTAACTAATTATTCTGTGGCAGGAAGTCCAGAGGTGATTTGGGGTTGGAGATGAGCAGGGTGGAAATCTGCAGGAGTTTCTAAGCCAGTGGGGCAGCTCTATTGCACAGAGAGACCCCCCTAAGCAGGGAGCAGAGGCTGGATTCCTGTGTAATCTCAGAGGTGTTTTTTCCTCTCCTCCCACTCAAGACATACAAGAAGAGCATAGTCAGCTCTCCACCACAGTCACACATTGCTGCCTAGAAACACTGTGTATGATGCCTGCAGAAACAGCTCATTAAGAGCTTCTTCCCTTTGTTTTAAGATAACATGAACAGCAGAAAATGGGTACAACAAGCTTGGGTTTGTCTGAGACAAGGCAGACTCCATTGTTCTAGAAAGCCAGCCTCCACATTTTAAATTCATCTTTTGTAAGGCTAGGAAAGCAACATGTGAGGGAGCACACCAGAGCCTGTCAAGGTGACTGTGGACCAGAAAACACAAGGAGAGAGGCCTAAGGAGCTGCATCTGCATGGGCCATCCTTCCCAAGCCAGCCCCTCTCTTCTGGGCCTTCATGGCAAGGGATCTCAGGGAAATCTTGTCCCTCCTGGTGTTTTGGCTAATTGGTGCTGTAGGGCACACTGGGAAGGGGGAGAGGACACAGTGGCTGGGTGGGAAGCCCTGCCTGGAGGTGGGATGGGAGCAGGGTGAGGAGCAGTGCCTGTGAGGTTGCAGCTCCTGCAGACTCAAGCTGAAGCCATTTGTTTTGCCTGGAGAAATGGATTCCTGCCAGATATTCTGCCAGAGGGTTCACCTCCCTCATCATCCTCTGCTGCACACAGCTAAGACCCATAACGTGTCTGTCATCCCTTAAGGTAAGGTGGCATCCCTGTCATTCTTTGTCTTCATAAAGACCAGGAAACAGACTGTGGGAACCAAACCTGGGGGCCATTTGCAGTGTGGAGCAATAAAAAGCTTTTCAGTAGAGCTGTACATTGAAGGTGGTGGTTTCAGTGCTGTCTGCTCTGGGCAGAAGCAGGTAAGATTTTTCTGGCAAGGTTCAGAGACCCTCAGAGCACATGGTGGGACTCCTGTCTGCTGGGAAGCCCAGCCTGATCCCCATCCCCGTGCAGAAGACTGCTGTAGATGCAACAAACAGAGGAAAACAAACTAATGAGGCATTAGGGCTAAACTTAGCTGTAATTAACATTTAATTACTATCCTGAAAACACTCGCTGTATTTTGCCAGGGCCTGGAAAGGTAAACCCAATTAGCTTAATCCTGTGTGGTAGGAACCTTAAACTGGTTCAGATGCCTGGTCTCATAGACAGGACCCTGAGGGGAACTGGTGTTTCTGGGACCTGGGGCTGATCATGTACAGGAGCCTTTCTTAGACCTGTGCTTTGGAGAAGAGTCAGAACTGACAGCAGACATTCTGTAGGAGGTGCCAGAGCAAGCTTGTACATGTTTGTGTATATTGGTTTGGCTGCCTATAACCACAGCTCCCTCCTGGAGGCCACGGGCTGTGTCTGACACTCAGCAGGGTAAACAACCCTTGCATGGCTCTCCAGAGATGCAAAGAAGGTATCCTAGAAAAAGTTGGCGTCTTGGAGCACACTCTGGGTTGAATACACTGTCTGCTTAGTGTGGGAGAGAAGGAGGAAGAGATGTTTCACACTCTAACCTTGTCAGAACTGTCATCTGTTTCTCCTGCACCTTTCTTTAAATGAAAGGTGCATGGTGTTCTGAGAACTAAAGAAAGGTCCACCCCAGCAGTCTGAGGCTGCTGAAATATTTTAAGATACTAGGATTGTTGTCTGCCACAGCCCAGGGCTATCATTAACTGAGCATTTGGATTCTCATACAAAGAGGCTGAAAGGGAAAACCCTCCAGGAACTGCAGCAGAACACACTCCCATCCAACAACAACAACAGCTCCTGGCATGCAGCTACAGAGCCTGTACCCCAGGGCAAGTGCTCCAGCAGTTTGCACTTCCATGTTGGAGTCTGTGCCTCAGCTATAGCTGACCAAGTAACTTCACTGCAGAGTTAGAGGCTGCAGAGACTAACCAAGAAACCCATCAGCTGGGAGTCCAGCTTCTCTTTTTAGTTCTGATCATCTCTCAGATTAACATGAAGCTGGAAAATGTAGCTCTGAGCATAATAACCCAGGAAAGGCTTATGGGCAGAATATGTCAGAGGAATCCATGCAGCACTTTCTAGGTGACAGAAAGCTGCCTGCCTGGGAAAACTGAGGGAATTATGTTCTAGAACAATCTCATGGACAAGCCCATGAAACATCTTCCTCTAAAACCTGTCATAGAGTAATAAATTCAACTGAGAGGGCTGAAGGCAGTCTCCCTGCCCTCTGCCAGCTGTCCACCTGGTTCCTTTCCTCCTGTAGGAAGAGCAGATAAATCACACCCATATTTGCTCCTGAACTGTTGGAATTTACAGCCTGGCAAGGCTTTAAGTGCAAGGAGCTGTGTGAGCCAGCCCAGCTCTGGGACTGGGAGCTCTGGAGTGCAGAGGCAGGTTTTCTGCAGCTGCCCCTGCTGAGTCTGCTCCACAAGTTTGTGCAGTAGGACTGTAACTTACTCATCCTGATTTAAATGGCTGTCATGTCACACTTCAACACTACCAGTTGATACTTGGCACTCAGTGTGACTTAGTGTGGCTGGATTGCACTTCCTCACTCAAATACTGTGGAGAAACTGCAAAGTGTTGAGGCTCTGCTCAAAGATGCAGCAAGAATGATCAGGATAAGAGGGAGGCTGAAGTGAGAACCTAGTTCTCATTCCAAAGAGAGCTCAGGCACTTCTCATGTATCCTGTGTTGAGATTTATAAATGTTTCTGTTTCTCTGGCACACTGGCCTCTGGGGAAAAAGGCTTCTCAATTAAATTAAGCCCAAGAAATGTGGAGGTAACAGAAGACACATTAGTCTGGAAGCCTGCCTCCTGTTTGCTCATCCTGGTGTTTGGATGGGCACAGCACCAGTTGGCTGTTCCCTTATAGAATGATTAAATAATCCAACATCTGGCTCCGTTCTGAGTGTCAATACCTGCTTAGGTCCAAGTCAGAGATTCTTAAGTGCAAATTCAGGGAAACTGATTCTGTGCCTTAAGGGTGGATAAACAGAGTGTCTTGGGGGATTGCTGGCAACAGGCTGGCTGTGGGGATGACAGGATGTCACTCACTGTGTCCTTGTACAGCTCACCACTCAAAATAGCAGCGTGTCACCAGGCCTGCTCAGCTGGCTGTGAAGTGCTGGGCTCAGGGTACAGGTGCTCTGGGAAGGGAATTTTCTCCTCTGGGGAATGCATGCAGGACATGTGGTGATGTTAGTTAGTCCTGCGCTTGAAGCCATCTATTCCCTGGTCTCCCAGGCTAAGATTTTCCAAGCAACCTCAGCAGCTTTAAGGCACTGTTACGTGTTTTACAAAACCCATCTTCACATTAGCTGCTGCTTGAATTGTGAGGAGGAAAGATCCTTGATTTTTACATGAACTCTTTGGAGTGCTGAGAAGGTGCCAATACCTGCAGAGGGATCCACTCCAGCAGCAAGGCAGCCCCAGCAGAATGCTGACAGAGCACAGGAGCAGCTGCCAGACACCCAGAGCTGGATGGCCTGGGCAGCTGCAGGCAGCAGATGCTGCTCCCTGGGAGGTGGGGGAACACCTGCCTGGGGTGCTTGGAGCTGTGGGATGAATTGGACTCTCCCTGTCAGGGTACAGTGTATTTATCCAAGCTGCAAACTCATTTCATCACCTCCCCTGCCAGGGCAAGAGGTGGAGGGATTAGCCTGAACACTGATCATATAATAACAACATGGCAGCTGTAGGCAGCTAATAATCCACTGGGAGGATTAGCAAACTTAAAGTTGTCTAGCTCTGCATAATGGAAAGCTAAGAACAGCAGCTTCCCTGTTCTACCTACTGCATTTGCATTCTCTCCAGTGGAAGCATAGAACATGATGAGACAAGGCTTTCCAGTCTGTTATGAAATGGGATCTAATGTGTGACTAATGGAGCATTGCTAGCAAGCATCCATTGAGCCCAGAATATGGATTTCAGCTTTACTATGAGACTGCACTTCAAATACCTACTGCTGAAGAGCAGGTCAGGATTTCAGCAGGCTCATGCTAAAACTCATTATTTGGAGATCTCTGGGAGTCCTGAAGAGTGCAGACAGACTGCTGTGCTTATGCATGGAGAATCCCACTAGTCCAGAATCCCTGTATAATTCATGTGTAACTGCTGAAAGAGCCCAGTACATAAAACAGAACATGCCAAGGAGCAGACTGGTCACCTGGTGTTGCTGCTTTCCTCACGACCCTCTCAGGACATC
This sequence comes from Sialia sialis, assembly GCA_009812075.1. Lineage (NCBI taxonomy): Eukaryota > Metazoa > Chordata > Aves > Passeriformes > Turdidae > Sialia > Sialia sialis. The sequence continues at coordinate 3,227,802 of VRYO01001183.1, read as the reverse complement.
TGGAGTCCTTGGCAGCTGAAGGCTTTTCCTCCAAGGCACTTTTGGTGCTTGTATCAATTTACTGATGAGTAACCAGAGTAGCCAGCTCTGACACAGCCTGGGAAAGAGAGCTGTGACTCCTCACCCTCCTCCCTGCTCACTCAGGAGCAGCAGAAGCGGTGAGTAAGAGCCCTCCTGGGCTGTGGGATGGCTCCCACCTCCTCCCATGGCACAGGGCACAGGGAGCAGCACAGGCAATGTGTACTGCATGACTTTTCTCTTCTGCTCCAGTGGAGAATTCCAGTGCAACACTGGAGTGCACAAAGGATGAAAGCTTCACCACGACATGCCCCTGCCAACACTTGGCAGGGCTGTGGGACCTTACTCACTCTTGCACTGCAAACAGGCACTACCTCTCACAATAACACAGGAGCAAAATACTCATTTCCTCCAAGAGCTTCTTCCACTGTTTCCTCCCAGTTGTAACTGGTGCTGCTGAGAGTCCATGGGAAAATATTCTACTAGAGACAAGGCCTCTGCATGCAAATGAATGCTACATAAATAACCCCAATCTCCCCTCAGTTCCTAGGTTGGGTACTCTGTGCACTAGAATTCTCTTCAAAGACCTCCCAGTTCATTCTTTATGCTCTAATTAAGGATCAGTGCCAATTAACTATCTTCAATAGAGGAGCATCTTCCGCTCAGCAGCCAGGAAGTGTCTGAATAAGATCCTGCTGTACAATGTGCACATGAAAAGGGAAGCCCTCCCTTTTTGGATTGGGCTTCCAAGATTAAAAACTCAGTATAGATTACTGGATGCCTACTTTAAAAATCCTGTGTGACAAGATTAAGTGATGGCACCCAGGAATGCAGAATGGGGTTTTTTTAATGTTTCTTGTGGTACTCAAGCATGCTATTGCACTGCCAAGGCTCTGAGCTAGGTACCACTGTGGCAATAGCAGGTGTGAAAACAGAATGTGACACTTTTAAGTGATATTAAAATACCATTTGCTTTTTCTTATAAGGGTGTCATAGATCAGTAAAAGTGCAGTGTCAAATCTGATGATAAATATTGATTCAGATGAAAAATTGGCAATAATAATGCCAGCACCTAAACTGCCCTGGTAGCCTCCACCTATTGCTTTTACTTGCTACAGATATTCACCTGTTCCATAAATAACCAGGCAATTTAGACTGCTGCTGCACTGTGTTCTGAGCAAGAGCTGTGCTAATAGTCTGAGCAGGCAAAGGGAGGGGAATGTCATTTCTAAGCTTGGCTGGAGATGAATACATCAGCTCCCCAGCCAGTTACAGGCTAAGTTTAAAAAGCACTATTCTAAAGGAAAATTAGATGGTTAAACACTGTGGGGGAAGGGGGGGAAATAGGATAATCCCTTCAAAGCTTTAAATGGAAGATTCTCAAACTTGTCTCAGCTGATGTGAGACATATGAACAGCCTCAGAATTAAGACCCCTGCAAAACTTCATCCAGACACAACAGCTGCACTGCCTTTTGGGGGAGATGCACTTGAACTGGTTATACACGAAGCAGATGTGAGCCACCCAACCCCGCTAATCACAGCTAAATCTGGGGACCATTCACTGGCTGCACTGCAGAATAAAGGGGCAGAGCAGGAAGAGAGCAGGCTTGGTGATGAGAAACAGGAACTGTAAAACTATTGGAGCATGGGGAAAGCAGCAATTATTCTAGGAGCAGCAGAATCCACAAAGTCTAGTCAGATGGGGTTTACATCAATCACACCTGTCAAGGCACTGATATTTCAATATATAACACAATATATTCGGAACTGTCAATGTACTCAAGTGCTTTTGTGGAGTACATTGTGTCCAGATTATTCTTCACACACACAAAATTCCAAACAGGCTAAATAAATCACTTAGGTTCAAGGAGAAGTCCCATAGCTGCTCAGCACAGGACAGGGGGTTACATTTGAGTTTTGATGACTGATCCCTGATAGAGCACAGGATGGGCCTATGTTAAGACGCCTTGGGAATTTCTGGAGAAGCTTGTTGCAAACCTGATTGGGCTGAGATTTGAGCTGCAGATAGGAAGGGCTGGAGGGAATGTGGAACAGTCACTCTGGGGAATGTAACCTTTAACTCTGTGTGGGGCTCAGCTCTTCTGAACTTACCCGGATCCTCCTCATGGCTGCCACGATCTCCACACGGCTGTTGGGCCTGGGGACATCCAAGCTCCCAATGTACTGAAAGACACAACAGTGAGATGTCTGTGCAGTAATGCACAAGTTCATATGTGGGCTTCTGCAAAACAGACGGTATTTATCACTTATTTAGCTCCTCCTTGCATGGACACCTTTGACCCAGGACAGGACAGAAATACGTGTTTTAGATTGAGTTGCCAAGTTGGGGATCTCTGAGGTTAGGTGTGAGGCTCTGACCTCATTCAGGTTCTGGATGTGCTTTTTCCAGTGTTTTGTAGGGCAATGTCTGCTGCTAATTGAGTCATGATCCAGTGTGTCTGAAAATGGGACTGTCTATCCTTTGTTGCTCCTTACTACACCTGCTCAAAACTAAAAGTATGTAAGAGCTGTAAAGCTCCCAGGATGTGCAACAAACACCTTTCCTGGAAAAGCTTTGTGATTCTAACTTGTTTTAGGTCTGGACCACCCCACCTCTGGATACTGCTGTCTCTGCTTGGTTGGACCACCTCAGGTGTGTGCAGAATCCTGGTGAACCCACCCAAATCTGTGTCCTACAACCCTGCTTAAGGGAGCTGCAGTCCTAACCATACTGCTTGGGGTTGAGTGTCTGCATTCCAGTGTCTGCACCAGTCCTAGCAGGGTCTCTTCCTGGGGTCTGAGACATGACAGATGGCAGGCTCCCATCACCTGACCCCTGCACCACAGCTACAGCCTCCTGGAGTTGCTTGCCTGTTCCCCTGAACAGAATGAACACACTCCACAGGTTATCATGGAACTCCTGCAGACAGCTCCTGATGCTGGCACTGCTCCCTCCTGGGCTGCCCTGTGTTCTTCCCTCATGTGCCAGAGCAGAACCTGCTGGTGCACCTGCTGGCAGGAGGCAGCAGCTGCTGCCTGGTGGCACCGGTGACAGCACACGTGGCACGGTCACAGGAGAGCTGTATTGCTGAGGGGAGGAGGCACAAAGCTGCCAGCTCAGCCTGGGGAATGAGGAAAACGTGTGGTGTCCTGGACAGTCACAGCGTGGGGAGCAAAGGCTGCTGACGCTGTGAAGTGGTGTGGCTCAGCTCTGAGGGAATACCTGCACGCCCAGGGCTGGTGAGGACAGGAGAATGTCACTGAGCCGGAGGCTGATGACAGCACGTGCTGGGAGTGGCCCTGGCAGCTGAGGGCAGGTGCTGGTGAGGGTCCAGTGGGGTCCATCAGCTCCCCCAGGGTAACACAGCCCATCTCTGCTGTGCTGGGGACTGAGGGCAGTTCACAGAGTTTAGTGACCCTCCCAGGAGCATTTGGTTCATGAACTGTCTGGTTTTTAGCGTGTGGCTACAAATTGTTCGTTTTTTGGAAGTTGTTCCCTTGTGAAGAGGAAAAGGAGCAGCTAATCTGGAGACCCCTGCAAACATTCAGGGTGATATTACAGATATGAACAGAGACAAAAGAATTCCCCAGAACAGCCCCATAGGTATTGCTGTTAGTGACACAGTTCTGGATTTATTTCTCCACTGTACTACTTGCAGATTGCAAGGGGTTTTATCTTGTAAAATGTCTGCTTAAAATGGCTTTCAGAGATGAGCTGTCCTGGCTCAGTATTTACTGCTCTTTCTCCTGCCTTGAAATAAACACCTCAAGCAATCTGAAAGGTCATCTGGCTTTGCTGCTGCTTCCCTAAATGCCTTTGCAAAATGGCATTTTTAAGAGCAGTTAAGTTCATCTGTAGCCTTTGGTAAACCACAGGAGAACAAGCTCAGATCACAAGAGCTTGCGGGCAGCAGGGAGGGAAGCAGCAGAGCCAGGGCTTCCTCTGGGCTGGTGGGGTGGACAGAGATGTGTTGCTGCTGTCTGTGGTGTGCAGAGCTCCTTCCCTGCTCCAGGACAGTCACTGGAAATCCAGATGAGCTCCTTGCAGCTGGCTGGCCTTTTGTCTGCCAGCAGCAGAGCTGCAGCGGGGAATAGGCCATGCTCCTATAATGACAAATTAATTGGGGCAAGAGGACAGTTGGGACTGCTGAGCTAGTGGAGATTCTCTCAAACTCCCTGCTCTGATCTGGCTGCGGAGTTTGGATATCTGTGCTTCACACAGAGCCACGAAACTCATGAAACAGCACATGAAGCTCTGCCCAAACAAGCAGCTCTCAGTCGCGGCCTCCTGAAGATTATAGGGGAAGGAAGGCAGTTTGGAATGTGGAGATTAGAGAGCGAGTGTGGTCAGTAACATTGCCTGGTGTGAGACACCTGCAGCCAGCTGCAGCCTTGTCATTGTCAGCGGTGCAGCTGACTGATGTGCCCACAATGAGCAGCATAATTGGAAGAGACAGACTGTAAAGCAGAACTGAGCAAGCATGTTACTAAGGTAATGCAAACCCCATCCCAGAGCCACACACCCTAACAGGGTGTTATCCTCTCTGGAGCTGTCAATCTCAAAAGCCAGTTTCACTCAGTTAAAGGTACAGTTGCTTCCCATCTTTTAAAAATTAAATTAAGGATTTTTCTTCTCAGTACAGTCTGCAGCACAGCAAATGTTAAATTTAAATAGAGAAATCACAGATTTAATGTTTTCTTCCGTAAGGAAGATAAATTTTTAAAATACATGAATAGCTGTCTATTCAGATTCATCCTGTATCCTGCTTAAATCTTACAGCTCTTTCAGCCGGAAAACCAAGAGGCACAAAATCCGTATTTCAAAGCTTTATTGGAATGTATATGCCCCTTATTTCCAGCTCAGGAGACAGCAGGCGTGAATTCCATTTCTAATCTGTGTTAGGCCACCTGCAAAGAGGGGAAGGGAGCCTGTGAGTTGCTCCAGCAAAATGCAATTCTTCTTGTCAGCTGAATTATAAACCCATTCCCCATGCTGTCTACAGAATGCCAATTCCAATGGAGTCACTTTCTGAGAGTGCTGCTGTGCTGCCAGGCTGTTCTTCACGATCAATATGGAATTTCTGACAATATCAGTATTCCTTTCTGATGCCTGAAGGCTGCAGACCTTGTCTGTCCAGCTTTCCTTGCAGGGAAGGGGTCAGCTGGAGTAAGGCAGTATTATTGAGCAGCACATAGCAGTCTGCTGGTTTCCAGGGGAATGGGGAGCTGTCAGCCTGCCATGGCAGGACAGGACAGGACAGGCACTGGATCAGGCAGGGATGAGCACCTGGGACAGCATCCACGGTGCTGTCAAGAGGGGCCATTCCAGAGCAGTTCCCAAATGAAGCACACAAGGCAGCGTCTAAGGATTACACAGCTGCAAAAACATTAGGAAAAGAGCAAGAACCTGTTTGATTGTGCTTATTAAATGTAAGGCTTTCATAACTGATTGCTGTTTTCTTTAGACTCCCTCAGCGTGGCCCAGGGGCACTTCCAGAGCTGAAGAACAACCGTGGCAGGGCTGGAAGGGCACGGCGAGCCCGGCCTGCAGCGGCGGGGCCCGCGGCCATGGGTGCCTGGACAGCACCGCAGCCCAGCCCGCGGGGTCCCCGAGCCGCAGAGACCCCCATCCTGCAGATAAAGAGGGGGAACCTCCCGGGGTTCGCTGCCGAGGCCTCCCGAGCGCGGGGCTGCCACAGGCGGGGGGCACCCGCTGCGCCCCCGGCCCAGGGGCCGCGGAGGGAGCGCGCCCGGGGCTCACCTTGGCCTGGAAGTGGATGCCGTGCTGAAAGGCCTCCTCGTTGTGCAGCGGGACGCGGGAATCGCAGCCATCGTCCACCAGGTTGTACCGGTTCTTCACCGGCATGGCGGCGGGCGGGCGGCCGCCTCAGCCCGCGGCTCCGCCGGGCATCGCGGCCGGCAGCGCCCGCCGCGCCGAGCCCCGGGCGCCGTGCAAGGCTGCGGGCATCCGAGCCCGGCCGCGTTTTGAATGAACGTCCGCGGGAGCGAGCGGGGCCCCGGCCCCGGCGCGGCGCCATTGGCCCGAAGTTCCCTCATGTGATGCGAGGGGCGGTGGAGCCGCCCGGCTCTGCCCGGCCGCCCCGCCCCGGCCCCGCCGCGGAGCCGCCGCTGGCACCGGCTGGACTGTGCGGGATGGACGCGGGCATCGTGAGGGGTCTGCAGCGTCTCGGTTATGGGGGCACCATGCGGGAGATGGGCCTGGTTAGTCTGGAGCAGACTGAGAGAGGTCTTGTCAATTCATAAAAATATCTCCAAGGGCATCCTGAATGAGTGCTCACCTATGTTATGTACATCTCGTGTCAATGTGACTGACAGCTCTGTTAGAAATTAGAACGTGCCCTCTCTCAGAATCCTCACAGTCGGTGCCCACTGTCACTCGGTATTCTCTCAGGATTTGTGGCACCCCGTGTGCTCATGGTGTTCTTCCCTTCCAGCATTGTCTCCGTGGCGAGGCACTGCCAGGCCCAGGTGAGCTCTGTGGATGCCACTCTGGGACATCTGGGCTACCTAAGCATGACATTCCTCAGCAGGCACCAGCACAAGTAAGGGATGAGACGTGCACAGCTGTCATGGCAAGGCCCAAGCTTTGTCTTCTGACTCTTAGTACAACCACACTCCATTTACAGGGATGGTCAGAAATGTGAATAGTGTAGAATCCAAAGGGTGGAGGGTTATATATGCGTCAACGGATCTCATCTGGGTTCCCCTAAAATTTTTTTTTGAGTCATAAAAGTAGCTCCTAGCCAGGTGTTTCATTGTTTTTGGACACCACCTTTTATGTGGCTTTTGCATTAGCAAGAAAGAAAAGTTTGACCACAGGCAGACAGTGCACAGTTCCCAGTATCCATCTCAGCAGCGTGATCACCCCGATATTCTTGGCATTTCTGAGTACTTGTAAGTCAGTGGGAGATGGGCAAGAGCCAAGAATCCAGAAACCTATAATTAAGAGAGGGAGAAAAATCCCAAGGAATTAATATTGGTTCACAGACTATGACCCTACATGTTCAAGTATTTTGAGGTATTAGCAGCTCTTTCTGGGGAGGGTTCTGTGGTCAGCCTTCCATCTTTGTGAAGTTTTTCTGTTTCCAGACAGACTTCTTTTCTTCCAGTCTATAGCACTGCATTACCTCCTCATTTAAATATTCACAAGTTTATGCTAATCCCATAACTCAGTATGGGTTTTGTCAGTTGGTTTCTATCCAAGATGCTCCTCTAGATACACAACTCGGCTGCAGATGCATCGGTTTAGTTTTTTGTTGGTGATTTTTTGTGTGGTCTGTGCTGATGTTTAGTGTGTACTTAGAACACTTCACGGCACTTTTCTTATCTTGTATAAATCTCGATCAAAAAAGTATCTGTTGACCTGAATGAATAACCTAGATTTTGTGTGCAAATGTCCTTGGACTGATTGAGCAACATTCAGGTCTTTGGTTCTCCTAAGCCCAAGGAGGAGGAGATGCCACCCAGTCAGGCTATGCTCATGCTTCCTTTGATGCTAACGCCAGCAAAACTCAACTCATATGGGGAAAAACCTAACACAGCCACTGCTGGTGAGTGTCTGCATTGATTCTGCAATACTGCATTTCAGCTGAGGCGTGCAGGAACCTGCCATCATGCTGAGCTGCTCAAAGCTTCTCCTCATTACCCTCCCATTGCCACAAGAGCACTCCTATATACGTGGGAGCATATGGACTTCACTTGGGATGGTTAAATTTTTAAATCTGATGGAAAGAACAGGATGAAATAAGAAGAATGGTCTTTTTAATTCCATTCTGGTGCTCTCCAGTATCCCGCAGATTATAAAATCCTTTGGGTAGGAGGAAAGAAATATCTCATGGGAATCCTGAGAAAAAGAAAGCAACTGTTATTTAATAAAGCTTGCAGTGCCAGTTTCTGTTAGATCTCAATTGAATGGAGGTGTTTAATACTCCCTGTTCATGAACTTCTGTGAACTTTTCATAGGGCTTAAATCTCCTGAGGTTAATGGCTTGGATCTGTGTTTGAGAATTGAGTTGGAAGGCTGCTAAACTTAAAAAGCTGTTAATTTTCTAGTTTGTTTGTTGGGCAAAGAAAATCCTTTGACTCCACTGGAAGTAAGAAAGCTGTATGCCTTTTCTTCTGGACAATGAAACTGGGCAAATATGTGGAAAGAAGCATTTACACAGGACATGGTCACGGATTTAGTATAAACAAACCCTGGGTAGCATTGAACAGTTGGCCAAACCTCATGGTGGGTGTTTGCATCACATGGAGGTACTGAGTGAGTTATTCCTTTGATGTGCAAAGCACTCACAGAAAGTCCCGATTCTCTGAACACAGTAGGAGTGAAGCCCCAAGACAGCTTCTTGGCTCGGAGCTGCAAGTGTTTTTGCAGGGACCAGGTTTGTATCAGCTTTCTTTCTTGGGCACAGGCTCCCAAGATTTTCTTCCTTCTCTTTCCCTCACGTGGGTGCACATTTCTGCTTGCCCCAGGACTCTGCATGGAAGTCCCTCTTCTCACATAGCTTCATCTTTTGAAGAGACCTTGAATGTGGTGTAAATCAGGTGGCGAGTGTCACATGCAGGGGGTTCATTTTGGTTGGTTTGTAGGGAAGGGCGCTTTTGCTCCTGTCTGATCCTGTCAGATTTTTCCAAATCCACCTTCAGAGATAAAGGAGGAGATCTGGCCTTGATCCCATGGAATTTTCCTCCTTTCTGCTCACCCTTTTAAGCACTTATTTCTGCACAGCAGAGTTGCAGAGATTTTGAGTGATAAATAAGATGTGACATGGAAGAGCAACCAGACAGTCATCCAGTAATGGCAGACAAAAGCTCTGTTACAGGAGAGCACTTCCATATCACACATGAGAGATGAGAGGTGCATGCTTACTGTCCTAGGATATCTGGTTTTGTCATGCCACTTTATCAACATTATTAATATTAAAGCAAAGCCTCCAGTGTACTCACACACCAGGAGACTTCCTAGAATTGCTACTGTGGTACGAAATGTGGGGGCAAGCACAGCTAAGCCAGCTGCTGTTGACTTGGTTGTGTGATGTTACCCCCTGATTGGGGATTTCAATAATACTGAGAAAACTCCTAAACAAAATCTCCGAGTCTCTTGAGCTGCCACATGAGGTGAACTCAGAGGTGACGTGGAAATGACAGTTTCAGCCCCCTCAGCAAGTGTCATACGTGTCCTCTGTGAGCACAGGGGCTGCTTGGTGAACTGGTTGCACAGATTTGTGTTGCTCAAGAAGAAACAGAAGCTCCATGTCTCGGTGGTTCAGCTCCGCCGGGCAATCTGCCCGTCAGGACTGCAAACCTCTTTCATGCATGGCCAGCTCCAAAGGGCCGTGCAGCAGGACTTGGCAATGAAAAATGTCATCTACAATTATGCGTATTTTCATCATCTTCTATCATGCAAATCCCCCCACCCCAAATATGCAGCAAATGTTTTGTTTGCATATGTAGGTCAACCACAAATCTTCTGTGGTTGAACATAAACATGGGCAGCACGGAGTGATGTATATGGATTTAAATCCAGGCTGAAGCAAAACTCCACCACGGACGTTTTCCAAGTGGAGTCTGCTTGCTAGATTTGTTTTCTTTTGACTTTTCATTTCATAGAGTGTTGCTTTCTCATGGATTTGTGAAAGAACAACTGACAGGAGATACTCACCATCATTGCAAAAGGAATTATTGACTTCAGACACAGATGGATCATTCTTCATGAGTAACTTTTTTTTTACCAATAGCTTGAATAATGTGTTCTTTTTCAGAAGGGTACACTGAAGTATTTCTGTAAATTTGCTGCTGGCAGGAGGCCACTTTCATATGATATTTTAAAAACATGATATGTTCTCTTTGCAAATTACATGCTATTTTGTTTTTCTTGTCTTGGCTGTCTTTAAAAAAGAAAAATAAAAGAATACAGAAAAGAATACAGTTATTGCCCTTATGATGCTACATGAAAGCTAAAAATTTGATCTCAGCTTGGAAACAATAATGCTTACTAGAAAAAGGAAAATATATTAGTAAAGAAAAATGTTACTTGTTGACCTCATGAGCTTGACATGTTCACATGGCCAACTCATGAATTCCATATACCCCAGGTTAGCAGTAGTCCCTCAGTGTGAGCTGCTGGGATCAGCATGTTGTCATGATGGAAAACTGTTCAGTTTCTGCATCTGTAAAACTGCTTTAGTTCTGGATTCCTCCTTGCTGCTGGCACTTACCTGTGCACACACACAGGCATCAAGTAAGTGACGATTTCGGGTAAATGAGAATGAAGTTGTTAGTCTGAGAGATGAGTAAAATGCTGTACAATCAATCAGGGTCCTTCCCCACTCCCATAAAATTAGGCCACTGTCTCTGTTGTCTTTGATATCCTAAATTTAATTAATGAGAGCATAGGGACATTACAGTTCTCCTGGATGGAATCTACTTTATTGTTCATTTATCACGAGATAGTAACAGTGTGTTCTTATCAACAACTCCCTCTGAGCAAGGGTCTCAGGAAACAGCCTCGTGTTTAACAAGGCCCTATAACTAAATTTCCCCTCTCCTCACAGGGGACAGATGATCTCAAGTTTCCCATTTCTCTCCTGCTGCTAGATCCAGCAGGAAATGCTCTCCTCCTGCATTACCCCGTGCCTCATTACTGCCCAACCTATACTTTACTCCCCACCTTGCTGTACCTGAATGCCACGTGCAGTCTGACCCCACGCTGCACACTGCATCTCTATTTATCCCAACAGGAAATGAATGTTTTACCCACACAGCACAGGCAAACCAGGTATCGGATCTATTACAGCTTCTCTGGAGGAGGAACAACTAGTCTGTTATTAGCCCGTAAGAAATGTGGATATATGATAATTAGATATAAAAATATTTCCCCTTTGCAATCATTTTGTTTGGTATTTCCCCTGCTCCAATATCTCTTAATGCTTTGGCCCATCTTAACTCTTTCCCTGGCTTTCTTTCAGCACTGCTGACATTGGTGAGAATAAATCTCTGCGTTAAAAATATTCATCTGGGAGCCTGGCAGTAAAATCAGAGAGTCAGAGTCAGGTCACCACTTTAAATCACACTCCAACATCTCTGAATTGCTTTTCTTACAACTGAATTTTTATGCCAATGTTGAATGTAAGCAAAATATTATTTTTTTCTTCCCAATTTGTACCTGCCCATGGAAGATGTTTGGAATGAGACAATCTTTAAGGTCCCTCCCAACCCAAACCTTTCTGTGATTCTGTGATCTGGTGATTGTGAAGCCAAGGATGTGCCTTCAGTGATGGACATGGAAAAGACACCACCCAGACAGCTCATCCTGCCAACACTACCAGCCCCTCTGAGCTCCTGCTGGAAAATGGAAAAGCTCCCGGGTTTTTAATTAAACACTGTCACAGCTATAAAAAAAGTAATGTACATCTTTTAATAGCAACATGAGAGCACCCAAGAGCGAGCTGCCTGACTTCAGCCTTCCTGGTCACTTCAAGTTTCAAGACACAACTCTATTTAATTAAATAATTTGTTTCTTCGTTGCCTGCAAGGGCAAATGATAGAAGACTTGTGAGGCACTGAAAAAATAAGGGTCTTGACACGATCTTATTATTTTATCTTGCAGCTGACTGGCAGTGCCAACTTTTTCTGCATTCATTTAAATTTTGCTGTAGTTTAAGTAATTTCTGCTGATATCCTGTTTCAGTCCTTTTCCAGATCACGACTCTGGTGATCGCTCCTTCACACAGAACTCTGATGATTCCTGTTTTTCCCCCGAATTCCCGAATTTCTCCCGAATTCCCTGCATCCAGGGCGGATTTCCCAGGGCGCAGCGCCACCGCCTGCCCACAGCTCTGCAGTCTCCAATTCCGTAAATCACAGAATCACAGAAACACAGAATAATGAGGTTGGAAGAGACCTCTAAGATCATCGAGTCCAACCTATGTCCTAACATCTCAACTCAGAGTCTAGACTATAGCACCAAGTGCCATATCCAGCCTTTTCTTAAACACATCAGAGATGGTGACTCCACCTCACTGGGAAAAGCATTCCAATACTTTATTATTCTTTCGGTGAAATTTTTTTTCCTAACATCCTGCGTTTTTACTGACATGTTCTCGACTTCATAACTATATCGTGAGGGATTCATGTACCACAGAGTCAGAGCTTTGGCATGGTTTGTTTGGGAAGGGACGTTAAAGATGATATCGTTCAGCTATAGACAGGGAACCTTTCAGCTTGTTCGGGTTGATGACAGAGCTGCTGTTAAGGTTGTTCATTCCATTACTGACAGTGTAAAAACCGTTTTCGTATTTTCCTGCTGTGCCCAAGAGTGTTTAAAATCCGCAGTTGGGCTTTCCCAGCATGGATGCAGCTGAACCCGAGCGGTCCATGGGAGCATCCTTTGTGAGAGGTAGCGCTTTGTAACAGCAGCGTGAGCCCCAGATGACACGGAAACCTCTCCGCCGCACGGCAAGGAGCGGATGGAGCCTGAGGATGGAGCCTGAGG
>VRYO01001183.1:3097733-3205559 GCA_009812075.1 Sialia sialis | reverse complement strand
ATCACATCCATGCCTCGGAGGGAGCAGTGGATCAGTGCCCAGGTCTCAGAGGGAGCAGTGGGTGGTGGGATGGTGCTGGAGCGCAGGCAGTGCTGTGTCACAGGCCAGGTGACACGCTCAGCCCCGGGAGCTGGCACCAGGTGGCACTGCGAGTTCACACTGCTCTGCTCCCTCTGCCTGCACTGCACACGCTGCTGCTTGTGTTCCAAGAGGAACAGATGTCCACTAACACACTCCTAGGAGTTTCCTTTGCATATGTTCTTCCATCTGTGTTGGAGAAAAGCATAGTTCTTGTTATCAAACATTATATTTTATGTTGTAAGAGTTTATGTTCTACTTAACACAAGTTCGGAGTGTAACCCCTCCAGAACAGGAAAAAATACAACCCAGAACATTCCAAACCCCCTGTGAGCCATAAAAGGTTCAGAGCACTTTTCACTTGCAGTTTGGTGAGTTCTCAGCAGGAGTTCTCCAGTCTTTTCTGTTGTTTATTTGTTCATATGTGGTTTTGTTTGCTTTGCAGCCCCAATGCTGCCAAAACTGTTAGCTCTCAGAGTCTGCATTTCAGCTTGTTCACAAGAGACAAGTGGGGAGAGCTTTGGTGGTGCCTGCATGTCAAACACGTCCCTGGAGGAGCTGGAACACTCTGGAATCTGTTAATTACCAAAAGTCAGATTGTGTCAGTGCAGGGGGAGGTTAGACATGAGAAGGTGGTTTGGTGCTTTTTGCAGTGTAGGATTTTGTTGGAAAGGGCTGGATGAGAAATGAGATTTTGCTTGTAATAGAAATGATTACTGAGAGAAGAAACTCCTTGAGAATTTAAATCTTGCTGCCTCCCTCTGATGCACAGCAACATTTCAGAACAATTTCTCTCTCAAATACCCTTATTGTGCCTCACTTCTGTAGTCATGATGGTGAACTTTTTCATACATGTCTATCAATAATGAAATCAAATGCCTTCTCCTATACCTAGATTCAGGTAGAAAGCACTGCAGGTAATCTAATATTAATCTTCTGTGCTTTGGAAGCCAGTAATTGAGAAAACTGCACTGGAGTTGTGGTAGATGAACTTCATACTGGAAATACCAACAAAAAGGTATTTCCCTTAGTGTCATTTATATTGAAACAAGATGGTGATAAATGCTTTCATCAAGGGCTTAAAAGTTTATTTTACAAAGTAAATATATAGTCAGCTATTTTCAGTATTCACCAATTTATTTTCTAAAACGTGTTGTACTAACATGTCACTGTGACAAAAGGTGAATTACAGACAAGCAAATCTGTAAGGTGCTGCAGTCATTGCTCCTTCACTAGCAGGGAAGAATCTACTGGAAGCTGTGAGCCAAGGACTTATTTCTGACATAGAATTCCAGTTTCTGAAGAATAACTAGCTTGGAATCCAAACCAGGACCGTGATTGTTCTCATACTTCCTTCTTTGTGTTGTCTATGGGGATGATGAATAGGCCAGTATGATTAATTTTTAATAAGAATCTAATTTGGATGGTCTAATTTGCAGCACAGCATATTTTTGGTGGTTTAATCAGGTTTTCAGCTTTTGTATACCTCTTAGGCATAGGCATGAATATTCCAGTCTTTGTGCTGTCAGATCTTATAGCCCATTATATGCATTTTTTTCCAGAATACTATATTCATCCAGCCTGTGTTTCCTCCTGAAAGCCAAACCTGCAGATTTTCACCAAACTCTTCTCTTGCTGTTAACTGTAAATGGTTAACATGTTTTTTAAAGATAATTTCCTCCTGTCAAGCAAAGGACACAGAAATATCTCATTTCATATAAACTCATTTTCCTACATGACTGAATTTTCTTAATCTGGACAAGCCTCCTCATAATGAGAATTTGAAAGAATATAGTTGAGGGGATTGCAGAGAATTTGAAGATGACTATTGGGAATTTCCTTGAAGATCAAGAAACCATCTGTTTTCTTCAAGACAGTAAATCTGCTAAAAAACAGACTGAGACTGACTCTGGATTACTATTCCCCCTTTCTCCACCAGCCTGTCCTTACCTGCCATGTGTAGGTTTTTGATGGACTAGAAAGCCTGAATAATACCCAGGCCTTGTAGTCCATTAAATAAATGGAATAGAAAATGATGGAGAAAATTATTCGCTTTTTATTTTAAGAGAAGATAAATCTCAGAGAGCAATGATTGTTAGAGTGCAATATTTTGAAAGGCAGATTCTTTTGCATCTTGAGCAATAGTCCCTGGAAAGCATCATCCTTTTTGGAAAGCATCATCTCTTTTGGAAAGGTGCTGCTGGAGCAGAGCAGACGTGGCCTGAGGGGTGAACAGCAGATGTGGGACTGGGGGCAGATTCTTCCATCTGGAGTCCCAGAGGTTTTTCACTGTTTTCTGCCCTAGGAGGGCATGAGAGGCACTTGGTGTGTTCAACAGGAGTCACAGCAGGGTGTGTTTGGTTCACATTAGCTAGGTGTCTCTGTGGTGCTGACTTTAACAATGATGAACCAGAGAGCTCCTCTGCTCTGCAGAGTAATGTCACATCAGGGGAAGATGATTCTATAGTGCTGAAAAGAACAGGACATAAATCCTGCTTTCCTGCTTTGCTCATCTAGGCCTTCTGATCTACTTGGACCTATTTATCCACATGCCATTTATGTAAGCCTGACCTCCAGTGAGGTGTTTTATCCCTCACAGTGAACTATTTTAAGAAGGATCTTTGACTGAGTCAGTGTGACACCTGTCTGTGAGAAAAATCCTGGTCTGGATAATGGATCTTGAATTTCTGCTGCAGCTGAAGGAAGGCTTTTAGCAGTGTGACTCTGAGTGAAATAAATAACTGGGCAGGGTGGAGCCAGAAGTCCTTGAGGCCTTGGGAATGTCAGTGCTGATAGAGCTGGGGCTCTCCTGGGGTCAGCAGCCTGATGTTACAGCAGAGGTTGCTGCTCTCACAATCATCTGCCCATACTCAGCCTTTTCCTGGGGGCTGGTTTTTTCCTCTTTCATTCTCCAGGGCTGATGCTGGCAACTGATTTGTTCTTTCTTTGTTAGCTTTTGTCCTCAGGCTTCTAAAAGTCAATCTCCAGTTGTTGCTGGTGAGCCACAGGGTAAAACCAGATCTCTAGCTGGGCTCAGCACGTGCCTGGCTGCAGGGAGAGGAGAGCAGCTGCAGGGCTGGGGCCCTAAAACCTGAGAGTGCAAGCAAGGAGCAGTCAGTGCTGGGACATCTCTGTTTTGGAAGGAAGAGGTTTGAGTGCTTTATTGTCCTGAATCCCATGAGTAGCTGATAAATCTGCTGGTCTGCATCCTGCATTTCTTCAGCTGCTTTCTTTGTTAGGGCTCCTCTTTCTTTCTCAATTTCATTTCTGATTGAGGCACACTATGTCTGCAGTTCTGACTTTTGCTGTACAAGTAATAAATAAACTACAATTTATTTAGGTAGTGGGAAATAGTCATGTAACACGAAATCTCTGGATATTCAGCAGATGTGTCGGTGAAACATGCTGTTTTGTTTCTTCTTGTGCTTGTCAGCTTTGCTAATTTTCTGCCTTTTCTGCATGGTGTTTACTCTGGTGATGTGATCATGCTATTTTTATTTATTTTTGTTTACTGGCTTTCACAGTACCAGCCCTTCTTCCCTTCCCCAGCTGGTTTTCCCTCTCACTGTAATGCTTGTCCTTCCAGGTTCGTATGATGAAAGACAACAATCCATCCTGGAAGCCCACGTTTATTGTGAAGCCTGATGGAGGCTGCCAGGGGGATGGAATCTACCTCATCAAAGACCCAAGTGACATCAGGCTGACAGGGAGCATCCAGATCCGGCCAGCTGTGGTCCAGGAATACATCTGCAAACCATTGCTCGTGGACAAACTGAAATTTGATATTCGTCTCTATGTCCTGCTGAAATCCTTAGAACCCTTGGAGATTTATATAGCCAAAGATGGACTTTCTAGGTTTTGTACAGAGCCCTATCAAGAACCCACTCTCAAAAATTTGCACCAGGTTTTTATGCACTTAACCAACTATTCACTAAATATTCATAGCGGTAATTTCATCCATTCTGACAGTGTAAACACTGGCAGCAAGAGGACTTTCTCAAGCATTCTGTGCAGACTGTCTTCCAGAGGAGCTGATGTCAAAAAGCTCTGGTCAGATATAATTTCATTGGTGATTAAAACAATTATTGCACTGACACCAGAACTGAAAGTTTACTATCAGTCTGACATACCAGCAGGAAAACCTGGGCCAACATGCTTCCAGGTAAGTTGGAATTTCTGCCAGGAATTACTTCTATGCATAGATTAATTTTCTGGGTGTTTAATGCCTTTTCTGAAAGGTTTCTCTAGTTGTGGTGATGCTCACCCACATCAAACCTCATCTCCTGACCTGTTACTGCCAGCCCATAGCAGACACAGAGAATTTTCAGTGGATGTGGTTTGTTAGGGACAATATTCACTCCAGATTCCATCTTCTACATGTCAGCAGTGAAGCTTTGCAGGTTCCTCACCCAGTTTTGATGCTGGCAGTTTTCAGACCCCCTCGTGGGTGCCTGGATTCCATGTTGGCAGATGCAGTGTTAGGGGTGGGGTGGGAGACAAGTGGCTCCTGGAGTTAGTCAGCATTGTGTAAAGTTTCTCAGTTATTTCTTTAATGTTTCTTCCTGTTGCCAAATGGATAAACACTTCATTCTGTAGAACACTGAGCAGAGCTGCAGTAACATGTTGCTTGTTATGCACAGATTTTAGGGTTTGACATTCTCCTGATGAAAAACTTGAAGCCCGTGTTACTGGAAGTAAATGCAAACCCCAGCATGAGAATAGAACACGAGCAAGAGGTAAGAGTAGTCAATGTGATATTGGAATGAAATTGCTTAGGCTGGGTTTTCTGGGCTTTTTCCTTGTTTGAAGATGAAAGCTGTCTGCTAATATGAAACCTCCAAGGTTATCTATAATTTTCTGCTTTGAAATCATTGCTAATCTTATACATAGGAAATATGACTTATTGGAATTGTGAAAGCTCTCCATCATCTCTGTCATAAATGCATTTATTCATCGTCTCCTGCAGTCGTTAATTGTGTTTAGGGCATTGTTAATAATCTTTTTTGTGTTTATATGCATAATATAAATGATAACATCGGCAGCAATCTTTTTTTTAATATCTCACTTTGCTAGAGAAATTTGTTGTAACATCATACTGAAAATGTGAAGGTATTTGTGCATCCTTGAAGAAGTATTTTGTAATCCATCATCGTGTATTTAAAATATAGATGAAGTGCATGAAGTTTGAGCAAATGTGGAATAAATCACCCTTAGTTCTGTAGTGAATAATTGTATCCCTCTGTGGTGTGAAGCTTTCTCCTGGAGTATTTGAAAATGTCCCGAGCCCTGTTGATGAAGAAGTGAAAGTTGCTGTTATCAGAGACACTCTGCGGCTGGTGGACCCTCAGAAAAAGAAGAAGAAAGACACTCAGTAAGTGTGTTGGCTTCCCTTGGTTTTGCATTAGTGCCTTGCAAGAAACAGAAAAATTACTTTTTTTCCCTGAGAAGGACCACAAGCTGATAGTAAATCAGATATGCCAATTTCCCTGGAATATCTTACTCTTAGCTGGTTTAGTAACTCAAATTTATTTCTTTATGCTTCTACTTGAGGCCTCTTTTATTCAAAACAGTTGTGAGACATAAATTTGTGTATTAATTTGCTTGAAAGTCACAAATTACTCTGAATGAATTGCCCCATTGGAGCTGAGAAGTATGAATATTGTATTTAAATATTGCTTCCTTAATCTGTGATAATAGAGTTAAATCTACGATCTAGAAATGAGAAGAACTGCCTGCAGCAGCTTGCACAGGGATGCCTGTGGTGGGATCAGGCTGAGAGAAATCATATCTTCTTTCTTGATGAAACACTTCATTTTAAGCACTTCTTTGAAGGCATGAAAGGGTGATTTTTTTTTTCTTTATTTTTTCCCTAGAAATTCTTGCTTGTAGGTCTGCCTCCACACTGAAGTATCCATTTTGCTCTTCTCGTGGCACTTAGTGGTAACCTGAAATGCTATTCACATTCTGTAATGATTTCAAGTGCAAATTTGCTGTCCTTTTGCAGACAGAGGCCCATGAACAAGGCATGACTGATAATACTAACAAGTTCTGTAGTCTTGCAATGTTATTATGAGATCAAACTCTTCCTTCAAAGGCAGTGCCACACAGAGAGGTTGCTGTGGTCACTGTACAGAACGTTTTGCAAAGCAATTTATACTCTGTGTTGCCTGTACTTAACCTCTACCCTTAAAGATTACTTCAGTGCATGGAGCTGAAAAAGATCATTTTTTAACCTGTAATTATGTAACTAGTCATGGCTTTTTTTTCTGTTCAAGTTATGTCAGGCATTCATTAACTTCATATTAGATATGGAAAAAAGGCAAATGATAATTACAAATAAATTGCTAGAGGACGCCAGTGTGTGGGGAAGGCTCATTCAGCTGAGGATTCTTCTCTGATACATTTTGAGTGCTAAATAATTTCTAACAGGATTAGTTGGTGATGAGATAAACCACTGACTCTTCTCAGCAAGAATTCATCCGTGGTGCAGCTTTTCTTCCAGGGTAATCTGGTTAACAGAGCATCTTGGAGATGAATATTTGTGCTGCACCGTGAGTCAGCCTGCACAGGGCAGTGCCTGGGACCTGCTGGATGTGCAGGAACTCAAGTGACTTCTGCCCATCCTTCCCCCCTTCTGCTTCCAAGTGCTTTTTATTGAACTGGGAACAGTGCCTGCCACTTCTTGAGCAAAACTTGGCCCTATTGGCAGAAAAAAAAAGTCTGAAAAAATTGCTGTTCTGGCAGCTAACAGCAGCAAGTCTCATAGACTCAAATTTTGATGCTAATTAAGTATCAGGCATTAATCTCAGTAAGATTTTAGCAATATATATATAATATAGAGTTTGAACACACAGGGGAAATACTGAGAAGTCTGAGCTGCATCTCAGGTAAATATTCTGCTGTGGAAAATTTGATTTCCTTCTAATTATCTCCCAGATTAAAATAAATGAGGCATCTAAATGAAAGTGAGTTTTAGAAGTCATCCTGAAGTACTTCATTATCAGGAAGGATTAATAGCTCAGAATTTTTTTAGTTTAATTTTCCCTCATCTTCATGATCTTTCGATATTTTTTGCCTCCTTCATATCATGTGGTGTATAATATTGAAAAAAAGTTAAGCTGAATAAGATCAGTTTATCATTCCATACATACCTCTTAATTTTTCCAACGCAGCTCCAATCTTTGGAGGGATTGCTAGTAATTACCTTGGCACTGCCAGCAATTAGTGATTGAAAATCTGCAGTGATACATGTTCAAATCAGGGTATTTAAATATACATGGTGGCTTTTCTTCCACAGCAGAACTGATCTTTTCCTGGTTTTAAGTCACTTAATGTGGAACTCAAGTTTTGCTCGTCATTAAGAAATTAAAACATTTAATAACATGTCATGGAAGGTACTGATGTTTGCTCTGTTTGTGTGGCAGTGCTGTTCTCATGGATTTTAAGGCTTGAGTAGATGATGGCAAACATCCAGGCCATTGACATTCTGGAGCTAACCCAGTGATTTGTGGGACTGAAACTTGTCTGAAGCTTGTGTAGTAATTATTAAACTTGCTCTGGATTCACTCCATACAACAGAGGTGCTGTTCACAGCCTGCTGAAGGTGAGAGAAGGCTTCAGCTAAAGGAAATTTGCACAATTAAATGAGTGGTCTAATGACACCGAACAACATGTAAAGTAAATCAACATTACTTATGTAAACAGCAGTTTAATTAAGATAATCACTGATGCAAATCATTGTGTATGTTGTGCCTCCAACAGAAAATCCATTTCAAAAGGCTTTGCAAACTTCTATTTTTCTGTGCCTAATTTGGAGTCTTGATAGGAGTAAAAAGGTTTTAGTTTCACTGTTTGTTTAATTATTAGCAATTTATTCTGCCTCAAATTGCATTAGATTGGAGGAGCAGAAAGGAGTCTCAGTCTCATGTAAATGCTGTGTATTCTCCACTGGATGTCAGATGTTTGGAGATATAAAGGCAAGCTGGGAGCATCATTTGGAGCAGGACTGCTCAGCATGTTATAGAAGAACATTTATATCATCTCAAAATGCTAATGACCCGCTTTCCTGTCCTGTCAAAACTATTTATGCCCTAGTTATTAATGCTAATTAATCCAGCAATAAGAACTCCTTTGTATTTTGGTTGCTGCTGTTTACTTTGTGTCCTAGTGTGATCTCTTGCATTTCCATGCCTACACATTTCAAGACAGAAAAGAACCATTTTATTCTTTTGATAAAGAAATCACAGTGTTGTGGCATGTGTGTCATTAGAAATACGAGTTGCTCATGGAATAAAATCTGCTTTTTCCTTGCTGGAGATGATGAAGGTGCAGCCCCCTAAGTAATATAATGACTTTTATTCAGCTCTGAAATAGCCATTGACAGAAGAAAGAATTGAAACACTTTAGAAATGAAATGTAATTTAATCTATGGCTGTTACAAAAACAATCAATTCCTTGTGCCCTCCAAAGTGAATGCTTTTGGTTTATTACCTATCACGCCCTTGCTGTTTCATTGCTAGTTTATCTTTTCCTGGGTGCTATTCTCTGTACATGCCACTGCAGTGCTTTTTTCCATTTGAAACCAGCCTTGAAATTTATTTGTGATGTTCTGATTATTTTTTTCCCCTTCTTTTTAAAACACGTCAGGTACAATTCTCTTTTCTGGTCCTGTGGCTTTAGCAAATGTCAAATATGATTAACTAATTTCCTGAGCAGGAAGAACCCCAATGTGGTTGCTCTCAAATTTTTGCAAGATCAGCATGCAAACATTGGCTAATGTCACTCTGTTCTGGGAGCACCCTGTAAATATTAATGTCTGTCAGACTGACTTTTTTATTTTATTCTTTTGCTGTTAGGAAGAAATTCAGTCAAAACAAGGTTTTGTATAAGTTGGTCCACAAAAGCTCTTCCTCTTTTCTTGCACAAAACAAGATGGTTCGTTTTCTCCACTGTGTTTATTACACGACTTTCATTCTTGAAATGATTTCTTTCCACGATAGAGGAAAATGTGAATAGTTGCTAGAAGGAGAATGGGATCTGCATTTAATAAAAAACATGAATTAATTTCTGGTCATTCTTTTGTATGTTCCAATGACATTTTCCAAATTCTAATGCTGTTTTTAATTTCTTGATGTCGAGGAGCAATTTCGTACTTTCTTAAGGAAAGTCAGGAAATCACCTGTTCAGCTATATTCCATTTATTTTCCAGATACTTTTCTTCAGTTTCATAACATCCCCTGTTGTTAGAGTCATGTTTAATGGAAAAATGAAAATACACTGTGCAGAGATGTCTCGAGAGTATGATTAGCCTAGATTTTGTTGATGATAAAGTCATTCTTGCCATTTATGACTGTGTTTATCTCACCATCAGCATTGTAAGGTTATGATTGTGTGACAGGGCTGCTTGAAGAGGGTCAGGGACTCAGTGCACAGACACATGGAGAGGCTGGATGGGGGAGTGCTGGTGCTGCAGTTATCACTGATCAGAAAATAATGCCTGTTCTTCAGGCTGGCTGTAATGTGTCTCAGTTTCTGTATGATGTTCCTCAGGGATTCATGTCTCAGGGTTGTCAGTGCCTTTTGCACTCCATGGAGTGAGTTTAGTGCCTGTCAAAATAAGCATGTGATAGACCAGCTGTGGAAGTATCAGTGTTTGGGTTCCCATTTGCTAATTGACTTTCTGGGCTGGCTGCTGCAGCTTTTGGTTGATTGCTGCACCCCTTTGAGTCTGCTCAGGTTTGCAGCTATTCAAATGCCTTTCCTCTTCACTGCAAACCTTATTTCTGCCTGAGACTGTATAAACTCATCTGTGTGCCTTTCTTGAGATTGATCTTTCTCCTCTGGTTCATTTTGGAGGCTGACACAATTCTTTTCTCCATCAGTCAGAATGACCCAGCGTTGATACTGAGGCTCATTCTGCAGAACCCTTGAGAAGCACATTGAATTAGCCCCTCTCTCTTTCCTAGAGGCCTTCCTGCTTTAGTCCTTCATCAGGCAATCTGCCAGCTCCACTATCAATTCCTGTCTGATACATTAGCCTGGGCAGCTTTTGATGAGTTAGACATGTGAGGGAGACTTTTAAATGTGATGTTTGTCAATGTTCCTTCAGTTCAGATTATTGAAATGTTAGCTTGGTTTTTCTGTAGTTGAGAGTATTTATTTCTACTGCTATTTCTCATCCTGCTCTAGAGGAACTTTCCTCAGTGACTCTCTTCAGTTCTGTGAAGCAGATGTTGTGGTATCTTGATCCTTGCTCTCTGTTCTTGCTTTTTCAATTATTTTTCTGCTACATCCTTAAGAGCATTTAACCTTTCTCCTATTGATTAGGACAGGCCCTATTGGAAATTCTGTGAAGGACGGTTTGAGGTGTCCCTCCATGAAGGGAAGCATTTGGTAGTGCTTGACTGACAGAATAGTTGTACGTTGATTTTAAGAGCCACTTGTGTTGTACCTACAACAACAGAAAATACTGAGTGCAGAACATTTGGCAAATAATTTGAATGTGCTGTGGCAGAAGTCCCAACACAGAAAAGATAATTAAATCTGATGATAGATTTTTAAATTTCTAAGTAGCTATGATCTGAAATATAATCTGAAATATTTTAATTGACTAAAAATGGGTAATAATAGGTAATAATACTTCTTTAAAAATAGCCTGAACCAAATTCCTTGCATAGATACAGATTAATTTATGGTTATTCCTATTTTAGCCTTCAGCAAGGAGTGCTGTTATTCACAGTCCAGTTTTGCAAGCAGGTCTGTGTTTGCTCACACATTGTATTCCAAGAACTCACATTTTGACTGGACAGGCTGTACTTCAACTTGCACATAAAGAGTGAATTCATTCTTATCCTGAATCTCTTGCAATGACCCCATATTGAGGGACAGCTGGAAGTGCTTTCAATGTACTAAGCAAGTGAGCTGATGACAGCCCCAGCTCATTTGGAATTTTTAATGGACAAGAACTGATCTGGGCTGCAGGATTTGAAAAGGTTTCGTTTGCAGCACTGTGGAATTAATTGGCCCAAAGCTGTGGTGTGCTTTAGCAGTAATTGGTGTGTGCAGTGCCCCTGGCTCTGGGGTGAGCCCAGCTCTGGGTCTGGGCTGTCACTTTGGGGATGGAGACGACTTTGGCCAATTAGACTTGAATCACAGTGTTTTGAGATGCAGCTAATCTAATTAGTGTTTTTATTGACATCTCTTTTCTTTCCTTTTTCTCTCTTGTGAGCAGAGGAAGGAAGGAGATAAATTGAGGAATGTGACCTGTCACAAGTGTCTCCATAAAGCCTGAACTTTCCAAACAATCAAAACATCTCTTAGATATTCACACCATATTACATTTTAAGTTGATCATTAAGAAGGTTTTTTTGTTTTTGTTTTTTTTCTGTCATACAATGATTTTTACATAAAAAGAAAGCCTTTGTGATAAAACACAGAGAAAAGGAAAAATATACACAAGAGTTGCCGTAATCTCCAAGGCTTGCCCAACAAGAAGGGAGGTCAGGAATAAAGGAGTGGCTGCTTCATCTCTTTCCACGTGGCATCAAAATGAGCGTGGAGGTCTGAATCTTTGGATTCAGATACTTGATTAGAGGTTGTCAGTGAGTGTTGATGGTAGGAGAGCCTGGTTTCAGGCAGGTTTACATGCAGTGTGTGTCCAGCAGCTCTGACTGGGGCCAGAGGAGCAGCAGCCCATGGCTCAGCTCTGCCTCCTTCCCAAAGTGCCACGTGCATCTTGGAGCTGCTCTCTGCTCCTGCTTTGACTGAATTCTAACAAAGTAAGCTGCTTTGTGTTGCTTTGCTTTGTTTTTTAAAGCATGAAGTCAGCAGGACTTCAAAGCATCCCTGGGAGCTGTGTTGCATGCAGATGTTGGCTGTATCCAGGCATTGCTGATGGGTGAAAATTCAGGTTACATCTGGTCAGAAATGGATTGGATATAAACCAACAGCAATTCTGACCTTATTCATCAAGTACTGAAGTGTTTATTTAAGTGTTTGATGGAGTCAGCCTTCTGCTGGAAGGGACCTTAAAGATCATCTCATTCCCCCGCTGTAATTTTCCCTTTAGTTTTCAATACAAGAAAGCTCTTGTCATTTGAAGTTAAAACCACTTCTTCCCCTCTCTTAAAGGCAACATCTGTGTGTGCCTTCCCTGTCCAGGGGGATTCACTGAATTTCTGTGCTCACAGAAGGACTTTAATAGTTAGGTTTGAGTGCAAGGTGTTTTTTCCTGACACTTCAATATGTTAATCGTTTGAGCTGTGTTTCTGCTATCAGCAAAATCATCTTCACCTCTAGGTAACCTGTAGCTTGCTAGCATCATCTGGTTTTTGGGTGGTATCTTACTGCAGGAGCTGTGATTCAGCTGCACTCTTGACTGTAGAGTTTTTTCCTGGCTTTTGTGTACGCACACTTTTCATTACCAATCTGCAGTTAAATGCTTCTTGAATGAAATTTGATTTTCAGAATATTAGCTTAATTGCCTTGTCTGAAATGAGGGATATATGTGTATTTAATTTGACATTTTTTCCCTTTCACCTTCTTGAATGTTTGTGCTCCACAGAAGCAACTGCCTTTAAATCAATTTTCCCAGTTGCTCTGTAATGTAAACTCCAATAACTTCTAATTTCCTGTAATCTCTCTTGCACTGAATTGCTTCCCACCAGATAGTTTTCATAGCATAAGTGTACAGGTATGTACTACAGACAGAAATTGCAGTGACATTGTGTGTATTTATGTCTGGGTGTACAGCAGAGCTATGTGTATATGGTATAAAAATGTCTTATTTCTTATTTTTTACAACCTCTGCATTATGTGTAACTAAAACTACAACCAGCTGTGATAGTTTTGCATGAATTATCTGGGGAGAGCCCTGAATGCTTTGCTTGGTCTCCAGTTCCATCTTCAGTTCCTCATACAACTCCTGAGTCGTGCACTTTGTGTTCTCTCAGCAATGGCACAACCATGAACAAATTGATTTCCAAAAATCAGATTTCATGCAGCCTGGAAGATGTCAGAACCAATCGATGAGCCAAGGGCAGGCTGAGGTGCATCACCTCACCAAGGAAAGAAACAAATCACTCCTGGAGTGGGGCCTGGGCCACATCACAGGCGTGTCATAGGTACCAGTGAAATGGAATAAATGAGTGTGCACGTGAATTATATCCCTGAGCACCAGTGCAAAGTTCTTACGTGGAAGTGCTTTGTAAGAATTAGAATTTAAAATAACATGGATAGAAATGACAGCTGGAAATACCTACTTTTTTTTCTTTGACAGTACTGTGATTTCTGGAGATGAAGTTGACAATTTTATCGTTTTCTGGAAAGATGTTTACATTTCAAGACTTTTCTTTCTGTTATAATTACGTAATAAATACAAGCATTTATTTTTGCTAATATTTGGTTTTAAATAGACATGGAGTGAGAAGTGAAGGAAAAATGGAGACTATTTCACAGATTTTTTTGCAGCAGATTTATTATTCTCATTAGCTTCAGGCCATCAGAAAGTTGCATGTCTCAGGCTGCACATAATGAGTGAATATTGGATCATAAACATATTTGAGAACTGTTTGCTTATTGCCCTGTTCATACCCAAATCATGGTGAGGGAGTGCAAAGCAGGCTTTGAAGGGACAGCAATATTAAGTGCTTGGATTTTGGTTTGACTTAAGCAGAGGCATTGAGCAGAAAAATAACATTTTCCCTCTCACAGATATCCTTCAGGTGTCAGTTCTGCAGAATCCTGGTTCTATTACATCAATCACAAGCAGCTTAAGGCTTCCAAAAACATAGTCACAGACAGATGTTGAGCCTGTCTGGGGATTAGAAATATCCTCTTCCATTAAGTATAAATTAACTTAATCACCAGGTATGAAAGATAAGCAGCATAAACATCATTCCCTGAAGCTTTCATTAAAATTAAAATTCTATTTAAAACTAGGCTCGTACTTTCTATGACTTGATCCCCCTTCAAAGAGATTCTATCTGCTGTAAATTTTACAGTGACAGAGTGACAGAAATTAATGTATTGGGGGCAGTGATGTTCTCTATAATTTAACTTCTGCTGCAAGTCGTCTTTCAGCAAGAGAGATGATTGGCTTATTTTTAAGTAATAATTGGTCTCCAGTCTCTGAAACACTGAGAAAGCAATAAAACTCCCTAGCACCCAGTTCCACGAAATGAAAGCATGAAGCCACATGACTTAATAGCAGTGTAATCATCAGGAGTGTTATTTTGTGTATGAGAATTCGCCTGCTTTAATAGGAGGATTAAGGCTGATCAAATGCAATTGCACTGCTGCTTTCTGCTCCTGTGGATGACAAGGTAAAGCTCCTCTTCTGTCCCAACATAAGCACAACTGCTTTCTAGGAATAATTTCCACATGGGAAGAAATATCCTGGTTTTTTTGGTTTTTTTTTTTGTTTTTTCTTTTCTACTGTAAGACACTTGGTGGTCTAATTTCCATATATTCCCAGGCTTTACAGCTGGTTTGCCTGTGCACTATCCTGCATTATTATTTTTCAGGCACACTATTCTGAAGAAACAAAAGAAACTCTGGAGAAATAATGAGGCACATAAGTACCTTGAAAGCAAATAGTGAACACAAATAAATCTACTAGGAATAATAACAGCTACCTCCACAGAAAATAAAGTATTGGGGACTGTATTTAATGATCTTTGTTCTGTAATAATTTTTTGCTACAGTGGAACAAAGTGTTTGGATGCAGAATTTGCATTGCTTATCCATTATTTCATTACAGTAATGCCATATTTTCTGCTGCACTCATAGTTGACAGGTAATAACATAAGCATTCACTGCTTGTGTTACATTCAGTAATAAATTTGTAGTGAATACAGAATGATACCACCATTATTCTTAAGAGGAGAAAGTTGGAAGTAAGGAATCTCAGTTAATAATTAGGAAATAGCTGGGTGTTTTCAGCACCTGAGACTCCTCAGATGCATTTCTCCTTTAATTATTTAAACTATGAATTAGGGAGGGCCATAGAAATCAAACTACAGCTCCAGACATTTCTGCATATGAAATGAACATGTCAGGAATGTTCTCATCCATGGCTCTGTGTCCCTGGTGTGGAGCAGAGCAGGATCCATGCCAAGTTTCTACATCTTGGAAACACTCATTAACACCGTGTGAAGGCAGCAAACTTTCCAGTCTTCTGTTTCCTGCCAAAAGCTATTTAATCTTTAATGAGGAGTGTTTATTTTTATAATAAATCCATCAATCTGAAGAGGCAGTGAACCATCCTTCTCAGGAAGGGGACTGCTGGCTGTGGCAGAGCAGCAGCACTCCGGGGACGGGAGCAGCGAGCCCGGGACGGGCACTGCTGCTCTGAGGGCTGCTGACAGGCTGCAGGGGCTTGGGCTTCACTTCTCCAACTGTCTGATAAATTATTCTGCTTTTCTTAAGCAAATGGCAAGGCTATGGAGTACATTTTACCCATGGATTCACCTAAATTGTGTTCACCAACTCCCCGAAACAAGCAGCGTGCTCCTCGTCTTCCAGCCTTCCACAGGACACCGTGTCAGGCCTGGAAGCTGCAGGAGAAATTTAAAATCTAAGTGAGGTGACTTACCCAATTTATTTTTTTAACTGAGATGGTTATTTTTTTTTTCTCTCTCAGAGAGAGATGGAAATTCTGCTTTCAGCATTTTCTGCTTCCCAGAGACAGGACAGCTGCTGTGTTTTCAAAATGTATTTGGTGTGATCAGAAGTTCGTTGTCTGCCTACACTGTGGTGATTATCAATCCTTATGTTTAATCTGATTGATTCTGCTCTTTGAAATATGGACTCTTCACTGGGGTTGCTTTGCCTGCCTCAAAGCATTCTCCAAAGTGTTGAATAAATTCTATGTAATAGCCATAATTTTTCTAACTTAATGTCAAAAAATTCTTACTCCGTGGGTTTAACATTCTTTTAATATTTCTATTTTTGTGCAACTATATTATTATTTTGATAGGTGGAAATTCTTCTGCTATTGATGTTTTTTTACTTTGCCAGAGGGTGAAAGAGGATGAATATTCATTTTCTTCATGACACTCAGATTGGCCAGAACAAAACAAAAGCTGATTACTCACACAACATGCAGGCAAACCATGAAACTGCTTGCTATGACATCCTGGGTGTGCTGGAAGTCTCTGTGTTAATAAAAGTAATGGGATTAGTTCATAAAAGCAAATTCATGAATGGTTGGTAATGCAGAGACACTGCTGTGGCTTGGCCTTAGTTTCTCAGATGATTTATTTCTGTGAATGAGCATACAAATATATTTCCTTCCTACCTGCTCCAGGTACAAACTCTTACCTGTTCTTTGGGAGGTCCATATTCTGTGGTGATAAATGGGTGGATAGATAGATTTCTCACGCAAAATATTCTCTGCTTTTAACTATGTTAACATAGTCCTTGCTTGGAGAATAGAGGCTCAGCTGAGGGAATAATTATAGCTTCAGAATCCAGAACATAATATTTTCTTTTATTAGGTAAGCAGTTGTAAGCTGACACTGAAATTGCTTAATTTATACTTCTAGCAATGCCCTAAATGTAAAATACCTCAAGTAAGCATTCTTAGAAATATTAATGTTATGATTCTTACCCCATTTTACTCTGAATTTGACAGCTAAATTTTATATACAAGTGTACAAAATGCTGCAAATTTTGAAGCCTTTAATTAGTAGTTGCAAATTTGTTTGTCCCTTAGCAACTTGCATTTGCATAAAGATTAAGGCTGGTCAGAAAGAAAAAAATAAAACATAGATGGAGGAAATATTAATAAATTAGTAATCATGTATAAAAGATAAGTAGTCTTAGATGTCATTTCCATAAGCTTTATTAAAATTTAAATTTTTTTGAAGCTGCACCACAGTTGATCGTTTCTAAAGAGTGATCTGTCGTAAGCTGCAGAATTAAAGAAACTAATGTATTGAGGTCAGACATTAGTATGTAAATGAAGCTTTGCTTTTTTCTGTGTGGCAACAGAGGCATTACCTTCTATTTGACCTTTCATTCATTTGCCTGACTCAGCTGTGTCAGTCAAAACAATTAATTCTAAGGAGCAGCTTTAGGAGTGGGGCTCAGCTTTCTTCTCCTCCCCTGTCCTGTTGGGAATCCCGTGGGACAGAGCTAATGGAGGGGACCTGGGCAGGGCTCTCTGGAGATGCTCTGGGAGTTCCTGCTCCTTTCCCACTGCCCCACTGCAGCACTCAGCGAGCCCAGGGGGTTTCAGGGTGCCCAGAGCAGCTGTGGCTGCCCCTGGATCCCTGAAGTGTCCCATGCCAGGCTGGACAGGGCTGGGAGCAGCCTGGGATGGTGGAACGTGTCCCTGCCCATGGATGGACCTGGATGGGCTTGAAGGTCCCTTCCAACTCAAACCACTCTGTGATTCTATGACAGATGAGATTACAAAAATGAAAACTTTTGTATTTTCCACTTGACTGCTGAGCTAAAGGTAGACATGAAAATCTTTCTCCCATTTTCACCATAGCTGGACTTGGAGCTGAATTCCTGCTCTTTGCAGCTCCTTCCTCCTGCACTCTTGACATCATCTCTCCTTCTCTCTGCTGTTTTTTTTTCCTTCCTTTTTCTTTCCTTCTGCTCTGAGGAAGCTGCTGATGCTGGTCTTTGGCTGGGTGACCCTTGGGGAGTTCATCCCCTCGGGGTGTGGCACTGGCAGATGGCAGCCAAAGGCCAGAGGACATGAAATGGGGCATTGCAGGGAGAGCAGCTTGTCTGAGTGCTGAGGCAAAAAATGGCCTGGAAAATATGCAATCAGTAAAATTCTGTATTACAGGCACTGCACTTGGCTCTATGGACCTACCCAGGCAGCTTCTCTTAATTAGTCATTTGAGACTACACCGAGGTGGGGAATAATAGAGAAAATAAACTTTTATTGAGGTAGTGTCTGTGGTAGCAGTGGAGAATTGTACCTGAATATAGTCAGTGTAAATCAGGGAAGGTGAGTGTGCAGAACAGGCACTCTGTGGATCAATTCATGGTGCAGACACAGGCAAGCCCTTGTGCAGGTTTGCTTTGGAAAGTCTCATTTTTATTAGAAGTGCAAAATATATCTTGCACTGTAATTCAAATTGTGTGATCATATTAATTGGGCTCTAGTGTTTTAAAAAAGGAAAAGTAAGGAAATCTTGTGAGGGAGCTAAAGAATGAAAACAAATCATTAAACTGTATAAAAGTCCTAACCTGCAAAAGCAAGCTAAGAAGTATATTCCTTTTTTTTCTTTTTTACCGAATGGAAGTACAACATTTTGCAATAAAGACTAAATTAAGTTTTCTTGTTCTGATGTAAATATTTTACAGACTTTCCCAATGTATAAGTGGAAAGGAATGAGACATGCAGTAGCATATTAAAACCCACTGGTTTTAATTTTGAAATACTTTTCTAATAATAAGTATGGATTTAAGAGGTCTCTCAGTAAAAGTCTGAAATGGGGTGCTGGTTCTGAGTTTAATCCATGACCTCAAAGACAGCTGTAGGCTTTTCTCTGTAGAAAGGAGGGGAAGCAGGAAATTCTAGGTGGTAGTTAAGAGCCTCTGCTTTATTGCCTCCAAGAATATTTTTTCTTCGACCAAAATACAGGGTTTTTTTAATGACTCTAAACCAAACCAGAGATATTTTAATAATTTGTGTCCATTCCCCCTCAGTGAGACAGAGTCTTCTGTGGCTCCCAGCAGTGAGGATGTGTCCAGAGCACTGGTTCTGGTGTGGGTGTTCTCTCTGTGACATTGCTCAGTGCTGTGGAGGATGGAGGTGGAAAAATGAAAGGCTGAAAAAAACCTTCTTTTAAAGTTCTTAGTCAGAAATTGCAGGGGCTGCTGCTCAGCAGGGAGGAGGTGTGGTTTGTGAAGGAGCTGCAGGTTTGCAGAGGAGGAGATGTTGTTCCCAGGCCCTGTTGCAGGGGTTTGGGGGGATGGACAAGGCTCCAGCCTTGCTCTG
The DNA here is from genome assembly GCA_009812075.1 of Sialia sialis. Classification (NCBI taxonomy): domain Eukaryota; kingdom Metazoa; phylum Chordata; class Aves; order Passeriformes; family Turdidae; genus Sialia; species Sialia sialis. The sequence goes on along the minus strand of VRYO01001183.1, from coordinate 3,186,517 downwards.
ATAGTACGGGGCCAGAATTCAGGGCTCTGAAGCTGATCCCTTTTATAGGCCCTGCAGTGTTTGCTGTAAAAAATGAAATATCCTCAACTCTGCTTGTGCCTTTTAAAGTAAAGCTTTATAGTTTTTAAATTAAAAACATTAATGATGAATGAATAATGTACAATCCAAAACACTGTTGAATTTGGAATGAGAAAGGGTTTGAGGCTTCCAGGCATCATTAAAACGAGAGCAGTGTTACAAACAGTACAGCCTCCTCTTTTCTGAGTACAAGGTTTCACATTTGGTCGGAGTCTGGTTCAAATGGCTGAAGATTTGAATTTTTTAAATTCATTAACAGACCTTTCAGGATTAAAAATAGAAGCCTGTGTGCTTGTTTCTTGGCTGTACATACTCCTGCTTTTTTGGCAGGTGTTCATGGGCAGTGACACCACTGTCCCATCTCTAGTAACTTTAAGCTTAACTAATGACAAAAATAACATTATTTTTCTACTTTGCTATCTGCAGCAAAGAGAAACGTTATCAAAGCACTACCTAAGGTTGTTATTTATTTTTAAGGGCGTTTTAGCAATCACATTCATAGACATTCAACCTCAGCGAATATGCGTGGATACAAAAGAATGTTAATTATTTTAACATTTTGCAGTGACAGTCTTAGAAGGTGCTTTATGAACTGCAGTGTGACAGTGCCACCCGAACAGCAGTGGCTTGGTGTCCCCATGGCAGGGCACGAGCTCTGAGCTCCCTCCCTCTGCGGTTCTCTGCTGCAGGTGCCAGAGTTCGGAGGCGCTGAGCGAGGCGGACGCTGCCCCCGGCGCCGAGGCTGCCCTGCCCTCGCTGTGCCTCAAGCAGGTGTTCCCCAAGTACGCCAAGCAGTTCAGCTACCTGCGCCTGGTGGACAGGGTGGCCGCCCTCTTCATCCGCTTCCTGGGGGTCAAAGGCACCACCAAGCTGGGGCCCACGGGATTCCGCACCTTCATAAGGTCAGTGCTCGTGCTGCCCCCTTGGCTGCAGGCTTTGGGGTGCCTTCCAGCCTGGGGCCACTGTATGAAACAGATACTGTGTTTTTCAGACTATAAGGCGCACAATGAAAATCCTAAAATTTGATCCAAAACCGGCAGTGCGCCTTATAAGCCTGTGCACCTTATAGACGAACCTTGAATATTGAAGGGATCTCAAAACAATTTCTGTTTCACATTGAGCAGCAACAAACATGAGTGATGGGGAGCAGGCACCCACACGTCCCTTGGGTCTGTCCCTCCTGATTTTACACTGAAAGCTGCACATGGATCAACATTGCAAAAAAAAGTGCGCCTTATAATCTGGTGCGCCTTATATATGAAAATAGATTGAAAATTTACCGTTAACTGATACTGTGCCTTACGGTCACGAAAATACGGTACATTTCCATCATTCCAGGCTCCTGGAACACTGACCTACGAGTCTGTGTCTGGGAGGAAGTTGGGTCTTCATTTGACAGCAGATCAGTGATACTTCAGCAGATACAATTTGCCGTCTTCATCTACATGTCACGTTCCCAGTAAACGGTGGAAATATCATTGTGGGGAAGTGACAGCTGAAATTGGGTCACTTGATGTGATTCTGTCAGCTGTGGGGGCAGTGCTGCCCGCCCCAGGCTGCAGGAAGGATTCCCAAATGCCAGTTCCTGATGCACCGTGCAGGGAGGATTTGCATTATGAAATTGCACCTTGCAATGTCAAGGAACTCAATTTATTTTTTCCCATACTTTTTATTTAGGAGGGGTTTTTTTCATTGTTTTTATGGCTATATCTGTTCTCGTCATGGTACAAATACCTCATTTTCTGTCTTTCATTGACTATGACAAAAGAAATGAGCAGCAGCAGCAGATGTACTCTTAAAACACAGATCCTGTTTCTATGCAGATGCAGTTAGCATTCAGGAATGAATATAAAACGACTTGGTTTATACAAATTACGATATATAGAAAATGTTTGAAGGCATCTGCTCTATCGACAGACCAGCACAGGATTGCATCCAGTTCTGTATTTTTTGTAGTTTAATCCAGCCTTATTTTGGCACTTGTCAGAGGAACACAGAATAAATGCCAACATTTTCTTTTAAGAATATTCAGATAAATTGCCATATCTCAATGAAATAGCATTTGCCGTTTCTTAATGCATGTTAAATTAAATTTTTTTATACTGGCAGATATTTTTGTTTATATTCTCCCAGAGCATCTATAGCAGCTATAAGGCCCTTTTTTGAAGAGCTGTCATTGCTGTTCATTTCAGAAGGGAGGTCAGGTTTCTGTGTGTGGTATCACTTTTCAGGAATAAAATGGTATACGAGTGAGATTTTGTGTGTGGGCAAGTGCTTGCAAAGACTGTCCACCCAAATTGTGGCTCATCAAAACCTGTTCTCCTTTCATGTTTTATTCATTCTAAAAAAGTAGCTAAAAGGGAAACACTGCCTGTGTCTCTAGTTCTTGCTTGGATGCTGCCTGGGAATTTTGGGGCAATCTAGGCAAGGCCTTACTCTTAATGAAATTCTCTTGAGGTTACTGAAGAGTGAGATTTGCTTCAGTTACCCAAGTTTGGGGTAAGTGTTGTGTTGTTTAATTTTTTTTTGTTTCTTTTCTGGTGAGAAATTTTGGCCAGCTCTTTGGCACATTTAGTGGTGGCAGCCAGGCTGCCAGACATCTGGAAATCCTGGACACAGAGGCTGTTCCCGTCCATGATCAACACTGCACTGTGGGCTCAGACCACACCAAGTCCCAGCTCCAGCTCCCCACACCCAGAGCTGCAGCCAGAGCTGCTTTCCCTGCAGAGTTCAGGCACAGAAAAGCCAGGCTGTGCTGGAAGCTTCCTCCAGCCCTTTCCAAACAGGATCAGTCAGACAAATAAAAGAGTATTTCTCTGTGCAAACTCTGCCTCGTGCAGATAGTCTGTGCAGATTTGTGGTGGGTTTTGCAGTGGACCAATTAATTCCATTCTCTTACAGCCAGTACCCTGGGAGAAAGCTCTGTGTAACAGTCAGGTCATATTTTTAATTGCAATATTCCGGGTTTGGGCCTGTTCTACTCAGATAGGAGCACTTAATGAATGCTGGTTTGTTTGCTCTCTGCTGTGTGTGATTTATTAGACTGAGCACGTTACAGGGGGTCTGTACACATGACATGGGTAAACTTTTCTCCTGCAAGTTGCCCTTGCAGAATTTTTCCTAACTTGGAAGTTTGGATGTAATGAGAATCTTTTCTTTATTTTGTTTCTTTTTAACAGAAACTGCAAACTGAGTAACAGCAATTTTTCAATGGCTGCTGTAGATATTCTATATATTGATATCACAAGGAGATGGAACAGCATGGGCATTGACCATAAGGAATCAGGTAACTCAGGTTTGTATTCAAAAACTATGAAATCTGACTTTTGGAGTTATCTTTTTCAATGTTAGTTGCTCAGGTACACCTCAAACATTCAATAGAAATGGGAAGAAGCCGTGTACACATGAGACATACACAGAACCAATTGTCCTGGTTAGTGCTGGGGCAGTTACCCTTCAGGGTAGAATTACTTTAGGTAGGTGAAGGTCACCTCATTCCACAACTATATGAAATGTGAGTATTTGCATTTAACTTTTCAGGGTGGGTATAAATTGCTTAGTTGTTGGCTGGTGGAATTTCACCAGGAAAAATAACAGACATGCAACGGAATCTTCAGGCTTTCAAAAATGAAGAGATTTGTGTATGGTGTCAATGAACCAGATGCTTTTTATGTGTTAAAACACAGACTATCCACCTATTTCTGTTGGCTTTATGTTTGGCCCACTCCCAGCTGTAACCAAGACAAGCATGACTCTGTTGTTCTAAAACAGCTTCTAACTTCTTTCATAATATCTTCACATGAGTGTCACTTCTGGGGAGAAAGTGTGTGTGTGCTACCAGAGGTGCTTTCCCTGCCTGCAGCTCCCCGTGACTGATAAAACAATTTACTGAGCTGGCAGCTGCTGCTTTCAGATAACTCAACAATTCCTTTGCAAGCTGTTTTACAGCCAAGATCGTAAACGACCCCAGCTGCAGCCTTGGTTGAGAGAAATTATACTTTAGAATGTAATTGTCATATTTTGAAAAGGTGCCTTTCCTACTGCATCAATAAGCCAACACAGTAAAAAACCCCAAACCTTTCAATATCTCGTCCTTAAATAATCTTCTTAAGTGTATGTTCAAACTGGGAGAGCTTGTGGCTTTCTACACAACCAATTGGGGTTTGGCTTCTTAATTAAGAATTTGAGTAGGTTTTAAATACAATAATCAGTGTTAATACTCAACTCCTCTTCCCTTTGGCTGTGGTAATGTGCTGTTAGTGAGATGTGGTGGAGCAGCAGCTGAAGAGTTCTCCTGAATCTTGGGGCTTCTCCAGGGGATTTTGTGTGGGAAGGGGCAGAGCAGTTGTATTATAGCAGAGACATTTTTTGGCACGGCACTTTTCAGCTGTTTGTTTTTCATTCAGTTGAAATAACTATTGTGGAGTTGCTGTGTATGACTGAAAAAATGGCCTCTTCACCTTCAAAAGGGTTTGTACCTGGTACAGGCTGTGCAGGAGGGAAGTAGTACTTCAAATAAACTCACATCTTGCTAAGGTGATACTTGGTAATGGGGTTACCTTCATAGTGCTAGAGACTGAAATAACACACTGGGGTGAACTTGTGGGTCAGATCCATCTCTAAAAATACAGTGTTGGAAAGACCCCATTCAGCTGCCGACATAAACTAGTTTTTCTCTCCAGCTGGATTGTTTTCCTTGATGCTCACTTACTTGATGTTACTGTGTCTCATTTGGTTTCAACTTAGTAATTTTGGCAGCAGGAATCAAGGCTAATCAATTTAATGGTGTTATACCCTAAAATGGGTTCTTGCTGTACCGCTTTGCCTCTGGATTCCAGGCTGAGGTCTGCAAAGCCAGAAACTGCCTCAGGGATAGAGAATGTCACCCATCTGTAACCCAGCCTGGGCTTACCCTGCTCTGAAACACCCAATGAGTGTGACACAAATAAAACCTTGGCTTTTGGCCTTTGAAGGACAGACAATCTCTTTGCTTTCTGAGCATTCCAGATGGCTGCCATTTAAATGAAAGGATGTGAACGAACACGATTGTGTTCACACCCATCACACACACATTTGGCCTTGCTGCCACAAGCAACAAGAGATAGCATTATCCCTAAGGAATATCCCAGTGTCCTGTGAGCACCTTTTCCCCACAGGAATGTGTCTGCAAGCCTTTGTGGAAGCCTTCTTCTGCCTGGCCCAGAGGAAGTACAAGTCGCGGCCGCTGCACGAGCAGGTGGCGTCGCTGGTGGAGCTGTGCGAGTATCGCCTGGCTGGCCTGCGCGGCAAGCGCCTGGTGTGGGGCTGCGGGCTGGGCGAGCGCCACGCGGCCGCGCCAGCCACGGCCACCGCGCCCGGCGCGCCCCGGCCGCACCGCCACCAGGTGTTCAGACTGCAGAAACCATCGCCGCTCGTGTGCCGGGACACCACCGGGAGTTAATCCCCAGCCAGGTACGTGCACTGCTGGGGAGAGACTGGCACTGGAATCCCTCCATTTCACACTGACAACTATTTATTTCGGCTGTATTTTTTTATTTATGCTTTTCAAAAAGTCTGCTGCAACCTCACGTTTTCAAATAATGACCCTGGCAATGACTATTTCTTCACCTCTCTGTGGGATTTACGGTGCACATCCCATGATAAACTGTGCATTCATCCTAAGAGAAGGACCAAACCACAGGGGATGATAACCAGCATCATGGGATTGGCTGCACTGACTGAGCACACCCGTGTCACAGGAATTACATTGCTTTATGTGCACAGGACGTGTCACAGAAACCAAGGAAGGAACTGCAGTCACAAACACCAGACTGGAAAACTGAAATCTGGAATGACACTTGTGGTCACACTTCAGGCCTTGACTCTCTTTTTTCCATGGCTTGGACTGTACATGTTGGAATCAATACAGATTTGGTCAATGTCTATGTACTTATTTTTTAAAGTCAGTCTTAAAACACTGAAATGATATTTTGGCTTCTACTTCTTTGTACATGTCTTTGCCATGACAAGTACTGTTAGTTTTTTAAAGAAGAACTAAAACTCTTTATCCTTTTGCTTCCACAGAGCCAATAAGCTCACACTTATTCACAGAAAAAGATTTACTTTCTTAAGTAAAATTTGGTGAATCAAGTGGTGGTTTTGTCTTCAGGGATTCAGCACTGCTTCTGCAGAAAGCTGTACAAAGGCCTAAGAGGTCACTTAAATTCCAGTGGAACCAACCCTCTCACTGGCTTTAGCCTAAACTAACTGTGTTCTAGATTTGCTTATGTTTTGTCCTTTCCAGGTCCTTTTGGGACCTGCAGTAACATCTAGAGCTGATCTTTTTTGTGTCTTTGCACATATTCTTTGTTTTTCCCTTAAATAACAGCATAAGTGTATGGATTGTGTCAAAACTGGGCTGTACTGCTGGAGCAGTACAGAGGGAAATGAACTGTGACATCCATGGTCACACACTTCTTGTGGGGGCTAAGCAGAACATGAGACTGGCTGGAAGGATGGGAATAACTTGCAGCTTCAGGGATGTTGAGTGAAATTCTTTGTGGTCTGCAGTTTATGGCAATAATGAATGGCTACATCTGAGCTTGATTTTCCTCCTTAGTTCTGATCTTTAATGTTGATGACTTGTGTTTTAGTGTCCTCCATGCTATCAGAAGTGGCAAAGCTGTAAGATGGGCACTGAGCTTTGGGTTGGAGAACTCCATGTCAAAATGTTCCAGTGGCTGTGTCACTGAGGGGGAGTCCACCTGTTTCATGTCAGGGACTAAATGCACACACGGCATCAGTGAGTTTTCACTTCAGGGAATGTTTGTAGAGGTTTTTTCCTGATTTCAGTTTTAAGCAGCATGTGTTTTTCCCAAGTGGCAATAGCAGCATGGCAATGCAATGCAGGAGGCAGGATGAGCCCACACAAAACTAGTCCCCAGCATGTGTTAATCTCAGATGTGGGCGTCCCTTCTCCTTACCTTTTTCTGTAACACAAATAAAATAGTAGTAGATGATCTTTTTTAGTTCAATGGCCAGACTCTTTGAAATTTTATGTATTGTACATAAGAGGACAATTGTAGACTAACTAATGCCACTGCCCTCAGCCTTGTTCAAATGTCATAAAGATTATTGCAGTATGAAGATAAAATGCAGAACTCCAAAGTCTGGCACCTGTCAGAACAAATGAAGCTGAAAGGGTAATTTTTTTTCACACTTTCATTGTAATATATTTGAAGACATTCACAGGTTGAAAAATGGTTACTTCTCCTTTTGTGACATCTGACATTTGTCTTGCGATTGGCAGTGTGTTACTGGAAAATAGCTTACAGTTCCTCTCATCTCATGATTGATGTCCTGTAAAGACAGAGTTACAGAGGAGTCGGATTTAAAATGCTGTGACTGAGAATGCCTTCCCTTGCACCTTTGAAGCACTACAATGTGTGGCCTAAAATATCCCGGTTTTGCAATTGTATAACTTACCCCAATAGGAGTGGAATAAATTAACTATTGTGTATTGAACACTGATAAGATCTCTCCCTCTATGGGAGACCTTTATGCTGTCTGGATCTAATAGAGGTTTTTATAGCTTGTGCATCCACAGGCTGATGCTGCACGCCCTATTCATCTCCTACTTCAAATGTGAAGGGTCCCTTGTAGAATAGTCAAAATATTCAATTATCTGCCACTAGTAATCCAGTGTTCATGTATTTATATAATTGGAAAATTGAATGCCATATTATTCTCGGGGCGGGGGGTGGGTGGAGGGAATAAACCAGGAACGTACTTTAGAGATTTAACAGCAGTCACATTTCTCTTTCCTCTTGTCTAATTCAATTTCCTCTGAATATTATTTAGCATCCAATTTCATAGAGCCTTTAAGTTACGAGTCTGTGCCCATGCAAATGACCAGAGACACTTTATCCAGGATATGAATGCTAATGCACTGATAATCTGTTAATCCTGAGGTACCTCTTTAGCTAAAGAAACAATGTAGGAAAGGCGTTGGATTTTTAACAGCACTTTTGTATATATTCTCTTAAGAGAATACCACAGCACTGCACTCATGATTCTATTTATGACATATATGATATGAATATTGTACACCAGTGAGATCTTTCTTGTTATCAGACACACTGGATCTGGTATTCCTGGCTGGGTAGAAATCAGAATAAAACAACATCTAACGAAAAGTCTGAGGCGAGTCCAGAATTTCAACCCTCTTCCCTGCAGGCTTGTGTGCAGCCTGGATGTGCCCAGACTCGCTCAGTGATTCCTTGCTGCATTTGTGTTGTTTCTCTGCATCAGGCTGTCGCAGGTAAGTCACCCACAGTGTGCTGGGGACACTCCTCGTCCTCTGTTGAGTCCCTGTGGAACGTTCGGGAACTCTGGACAGACCCCACCGCGATCCTCCGCCTGCCGCACACCGGTGGCCGTTTCCTTGAAAGGAAAGGCGAGGCAGGTGCTCGCTAATTGCAGTTAATGAGCAGCGGGGAGCACCCAGCGCCCCTGTACCCAGCTGTGCCCTCAGTGAGCCCCGGCGCGGGCCGGGCTCTCCGCGCTGTGCCCTCAGGGTGCGGAGTTCGGAGCCCTGGCACTGAGGAGGGATCTCGTCCCGCTCCAGCCCGAGCCTGGCGGGGTAGGTGAGCTCCTCCTTGTGCTGGGTGCCCATCAGGTGGGGATTTTGGGGCTGAGCGGGCATGGCTCCTGCACTAATTTATGTGAGAGTCCCCAATGGCTGTGCTGGCGCTGTAGGAAGGCGAGGGCCGGCCAGGCCCGCTCTGCTCTGCCCTTCGGTTTCACAGAGCAGAACTGTGGAGAAACCTATGGAGAAACCCCATGAGCTTTCCGGAGAGCCCCGTGCAGGGAAATGTCCCCGGGCGGATCCTTCCAGAACCTTCCTGGCAGCGGGGCTTTGAGGGCAGGACGGAGCCGTGAGGGCGGGACAGGGCCGTGAGGGAAGAGCTGGCCTGGGCCTCGGGGCCTTGGCGGGGTTGTCAGCACACACCCGGGTTAAAGTGCGGTATTTCCATAGCAGTGTCCAGCGTTTCCCCTCATTGTGCTGCACTGAGCTCTGCCAGTGGCCCGTGGAGAGGAGTGTGAAGGAGCTGGTACGTGTTGTGCTTTGTTGCACTTCCCGTCTCTGTCATTGCAGAGGCTGGCTGGAACCTTCTGGAGCAGGGAGCACTGCACTGCATAGCTCCGTGTGAGGGACTCTCATCACACTCTGTCCCAGGCTGCTCCAAGCCCTGTCCAGCCTGGCCTTGGACACTTCCAGGGATCTGTGGGCAGTCACAGCTTCTCTGGGCACTCTATGCTAGGGCCTGGCCACTCTCCCAGGGAAGGATTTGCTCTGCTTTCTCAGAGGTCCTGCTCCCTCTGCACACAACCTGGCTGTGCCTCACAGAGGTTCCGCAGCTCCTTGTCCACCTGAGCAAGAACAAACTGCAAGCACAAGCTGAGCACTTGATTTTCTAGGTACTGAGTCTCCTTGGAGCTGCCCTTCCTTTGGCCACACTGATGGGCACTGCTGCCACACCTCAGCCAGAGAGAGCACACTGGGTCTGTCCCTTTGCCCGTTGCAGATGTCCTGGGTGGATGAGAGGTGGTGTTTGGGGTCCAGATTCCTGCTGAAATATCAGCAGTGAGGTGTCTACATCTGCCCAGCTACGCTCGACTTGTTTCTGCCCTCTGGTTGTTCCTCCATAAGGGGAAATTGATAAAGTATTTATTTTTGTCTAGCTGTTTCCATCTGTACTGCCCTGAGAGCATCCTCCGGCTCGCTTGGTTTGTTCCAGCAGGGTGAGGTCCCGAGCCTCCTGCTATCCCTTCCCCAACCGCACGCAGCCCAGCTCGTGCTTTTCTCCCAGATTATTTCTGCCTTACTTACCTTCACTTCACCTTAAGCACACACACAAAAAATCATCAGCGCTACCTGGATAAATCCATCTGGTCTCTGTCTCAGCCTCATTTAACCTCCCATTGAAGAGATTGTATCACATGGTATTCAGCTGGAACCTATTACCTTGCATGCCCAAGCATATCACATTGAATTACCCTGGCCCACAGGCCTGCGGTGTTTGCTAATAGCTAATGGCTGCTCTTAACTTAGAGGTGATTTATTGGAGCGCGTTTCCATTCGCAGTGCAGCGGGGGGGAGTGGCGGTGAGTTAAGCAGAGCTCAGCGAGGGAGCGCCGGCGGGATGGCTGCAGGCAGCCTGGCTTCACACCTCCGCCAGCTGCTGATGTTTCCCGCTATTCCCGCTCCTCGCCGCTGTCCCAGGTGCAGCAAGTGCCAGGGAGCGGGAGTGAGGGATGTGGGAGGCACAGTGCCCTGCCTGCTGTCACCAACCTGATGCCAGGTTGGCACATCTGTGCACTCAGGAATGGCCTGGGAATGGGACAGTGTCCCCACACCCTGTCCCTGCCCTCTGCCTCAGCTGCCTCTGGGGGAGACGAATGCTTTTTGTAGTTCTGATGGCAGAGTTAAGTTTACTTGTGTCATTGCTGAGTTTATTGCAGGTGTAGTGTGAAAGTGGTATAAAATTGCAGTAAAAGACAAAATTGAAAGCCTGTAATGGTGATGCAACGTCATTTTCCCTCTTCCTTTGCTTCATCATTGGAAATACAAAAGCCCTTCTGCAGGTCAGGTTTAGATACACTGGTGAACAAGCTGGACAAGGGAGAATGCGAGTTTTGGAGGCAAACCCAGCTCCCTGGTTTGTGGTTTGCTGAGTCTTGAGCCTCGTGTTTGTCCTCCCATCAGCCCAGGTCCCCCAGCACGTTCTCCTGGCTCGGGGTGAGGAGGGACCGTGGCTTCCAGGAGGAAGAGTAGTTAGTGACTGTAATAAATCAAAGTCAATCAGCTTGGGAGCTCTGTTATTCAGGCTTCACTCTCTGATGATGTAACACAAAAATCAAATGGTTGAGGTTATTCAGTTGTAGCTCATACTACCAGTGGGGAAATCTGATCATGTATGGGGCCTGCATCAATATTATTTATATGTTGAGGAGCTGTGCTGGCTGCCAGGTGGGAAATGGCAGAAATCCTACACGTGTCCAAGTCCTCTCTCTTCTGTCACCTTCCTTAATAACCAAGTAACACAATCCACTGTCTGTCCAAGATCGATAAATGCACAGAGCGCATTGTAACAAGCGCTGAGTGTCTGAGGACGCTGCAGGTGCTGAGGTGACGGTGGGAAGGAGGTGCTGCCTGACACGGGGCACAAAGCATCTCCATCCTGGCCTGGCTGTGGGCAGCACTGCCGGCCTTGCTGCAGGATGTCGAAGAGTGTGGGCAGTCAATAGACATGGATAAAATAAAGTTGTGAACAGCAGCAGGAGCTAAAATAGCAACATCAATAGCAGTTTCCAGATAATGATCTAATTAGCACAAACAACAAGTTTCCACTAATGACTCTTGTTCTTCCAGCTCCTTCCTTTCTGCTCGCCTGTCATTATTGACTCTGGCTGGGAGCGGCTGCGCCCTCGTCTCTGGGGCCAAGGCTTTGGAGGTTTGTTTACTGCCTGGCTTTGAATTGCTTCTCCAGAGGATGTTTGCTCAGGAGCCTGGGCTGCTGTGTGTGGGATGGCTGCGCGCAGACGGTGGTGGGGAAGGAAAATCAGCTCTTTGGCTCTTGGAGCTTTTGGGAGGCCTTGGGAAAGTTGTGCTTCTTCTGCACGTCCCCGTTGTTAAAATAAGGATGTTGGTGTTCACTCACTGCAGTGGAGTGGGAGCTGACTGCTTGTGAAGGCCTTGGGAACTGTGAGGGAAGGATGCTTGTCAGGAGCAGATTAGACACTGTTATTATTGGAGGAGCTGCTGTTCCTGTCCCATCCCTCCCTCGGGATGAGCCTCATCTCTGCACCTCCCTGCCTCCCTCCCACTGAAACTAACAGGCTGTGCTCTTAAGTCCCAGCTTGGCAACTATTGGCTTAATGCTGTCACTTCCTCACTTGTCAGTGGCCACTGCTGTGGCTGCTGCTTTGTCCTCAGTTGTGGTGGGCATGATTCTTGTGTTTGCCTGTTTTGAAGATGCCCAGTTCTGACATCTCCCAGTTGCTGCTGGGACAATGGAGTGGGAGTGCAGCTGCACCACCAGTGCCTTACCTGAGGTGCTTTCTGTGCTCTGCTGGAGAAGGTGCTGCCTGGCACCACGAGCAGCTCACGGGCCAGTGACTCTCACTTACTGAACTCAGATCAAACCCTGCGCTTGTAAGGGTGCAATTACTGGAACATCATTATTGCTGATGAGCCTTGTGCTTAAATGACTCTCCAGATTAAAAACCTCAAGCAAACACATCTGCGCTCCCCAGCCTCCCAGCCCCGTATTCCCGTGGCTGCTCTGGCTGCTGATCTGCAATTCCAAGTCTCGCTTCTCCCAGCCCTGCCCGTCTGCCAGGGCCCGCTGGGAGCGGCTGCAGCCGCTGTGGAGCCGCAGATGCTGAGAGCTGTCAAGTGCACTGAGACCTTCCTGGTGTTTTCGGCTGAGAATTCAGCTCTGCTCTAATGAAGCCGAGCAGCCGCTAAGGAGGTTTTATTCAAGTCAAGGTGGTTTTGACTAATCCCTCCTTGCAGTGTTTTCTGAGGTGTTTTGTGTTTCCAGGGCTGCATTTTTCTTTCTCTCAGCCTTCAAAATCAACAATGTTGAGGGGACTGAATGGCAGAGCCTTGAGAGAGGATTTTGGCCTGGGTGGGTTTTGCCCTCCCTCCCTGGGGGACAGGTTGCTGACAGGGACAGGAGGAGGGTTGTCCCAGTGCCCAGAGCACAGGAATAGCCACAGGTGCTCCCTACATCCCGACTCATTTCCATGAAGCCAGCCTGTCTTCCACCTCTCCCGGAGGAGCTAATTATGATGATGTTAATGAGGCAGAGGTGCTGATGCTGCCCTGGGTTTTAATGACTTTCCTCCAAGTTTTCTGCTACTTTTACTAGAGGCAGGAGGGTGGTTTGTAAGGACTGGTGGGGGCAGGAGCAGGCCTGGCTGTCAGACCCTGAGCCTATGAAGGGAAAGTGGCTAAAATTCTACTGGGAGCAAATTTCAATGATCTCTTTAGGGATGCAGATAAAACAGGTTTGTGTGTGCATGTGGCATGTGCCAGAATGCTCTAAAAGCTGGGAAAGACTGAGTAGAGGTGCTGGAGCACTTATGTAAAATATCTAAATAAATCTTTAATATTTCTAATTGCAAATGTACATAAATTGCACTGCCACATCATTTCTTTGAACACCAACAACTTTCTCTGTACATTATTACATAGTTTAAAAGGAGCTGAAGGAGATTCAGCAAACACTTCCACTTTGCTTTTTTGTTTTTTAAACATACTTACAAAAGAAGATTTGTTTTTTCTTTATAAGAGGATATAAAACATAGCGACTGCTTATCAGGAACAAGTATCAGCCTAAGCAGATATACAGAGAGGTATATCTTAAGACACAGTGATGTATGATAAAGGAATATGTGAACATGGAGGCTGCACTCTGGGGTACTGGTAGCTGATGCAGAGCCACATGGCATTTACAGCAATGTCACAGCTCAGGTGATCTGTGAAAGTCAATGCTTGAATGTGACACCCTTTTCCCAAGCGTGGTTGTTTCTGGATGTTGTGCAACGCCCTCAGGATTGGATTTGGTTTGGAAAGCCCATGAGCTGCGTGTTCTCATGCTGCAGTTGTCCTCCTACTCCCCCAGGTGTGACTTTCCCCAGGGGAGGAGGAAAAGGCAGCAGTTATCTGTGTGGGGTCAGAGCAGGGTGGGTTTCAGTCTCCTCTGAAACAGCCCTGAGGCCATGGCTCTGCCCCACACCAGGTCCCAGTCCTGGCCAGCCTGGAGGCCTGCACTGCTTTGAACACAAACCTTTGTAAGGAGGTGACCCCAGCAGTCAGTGCAGGTGGGAAGGACGGGGCGCCCACCCAGGGACAGTGTCACAGGGCTCCCTTTGGGGTTTTGCTTTGCACTCTCCGGGCAAAGCTGTGAAGGACAGGGCAGGGACCGTGGTGGAGCTGCTGGACCCACTGGTCACAGGCTGCTGTCACAAAGGCCTGGCCCCAGGGCTGCTCCCACGGGGGAAATGAGCCCCGTTCAGATCAGACCCCTGGGCCACAGATGTGGTTCCTGGCTGAATACATTAATGCATCTGCCATCTGTGACTGGAAATCCTCTCCTTGCCCATCACAGAACAGACCTCAGCACATTTTCTATAGCATCTGGGCGTGGACTTTAGGAACAGGAAAAAGCCTATGAGCTATCTAAACTCTGGGAATGATTGATTCCTTGCTGATTGCTTTCCTAGGAGAGCCTGTGACACCTCACTGAGGTCCAGCAAGTCCCTTTGCCCTTTAGGAATATTCATAGTAGCAGAACCTGCATCCTGCAACCTTGCAGCAACCTCTGGGACTGGCTCCCAGACCCAGAGGGTTCCACGTGTTCTCACAGTGCAATCAGTGCTTTACAGCTGCAAAAGCAGAAAACAAAACCAACCAGACTCAAATGACAATGCAAAGTGACACCAGACTCTTTGGATGGCGGCAGGATTTGCTTAAAGTGGTGCAAAAGGGGCTGGTGACTACACTGTAGTATTAATTGGCATGGGGAAGGACTGGGGTCCCTCCCATCTTTTGGCACTGAAGCCATAATCCCTGTCCAAAGTGGTGATACTTACAGTCTGCAGAGACCTTGGGATACGGGTCAGTCTGTTTCATCCCCTTCACACAAAACCGCTCATTTGTTCTGGAGCGTTCACTACAGTTTAACAAAACCCCAAATCAAAACTCTTAAAACAGAATCTTTGAGGTGGGCCCACAACAAATCTGGATCCACGGCTTTGCTCCTTTCCCTCAGATGTCCAAGGGAGGAGGCTGGAATCAGAACGTGGGTCTGGATCCAGATTTGGCAGCCCGAGCCCCCCTCTCCAACACAGCAGTGAGATACAGCCAAATCCCGACCAAATAAGCAGCACCAGAAGTAAGTTACTATATACAACTGTTAGTGAGATAGATACGGTACAGTAAACACTGAGAACATTTACAAAAAAATATTAAGACTTGTATTAAGATAAAAATTGGAGTGTTTTTGCTTTGTTTACACTTTGACGAGTTTGCACTAGAACAGCCTCTGACTGTAGAAAGCGCAAGAAGCAGGAAGGGGACGGAGCCGATGACAGAACCTTGGGGACAGTGCTGTTGGCTCTGGTGCTGCAGCACCTCTCGGGATCCAGCTATTGCTATGCCAGGTGCCGGCTCCGAGGCCGCGGCAGGGAATGCGCGGGGCTCCCGCACTCACACACACACGCACACACAGAAATGTACAGCTTATAAATAACAGCAGCACAAGCTGAAGGAACAG
Source organism: Sialia sialis (assembly GCA_009812075.1). NCBI lineage: Eukaryota > Metazoa > Chordata > Aves > Passeriformes > Turdidae > Sialia > Sialia sialis. The sequence goes on along the minus strand of VRYO01001183.1, from coordinate 3,171,113 downwards.
ACTGAGCCTGGACCTCAACACCTGCCCCCAAACCTTCTCACGGGAGGGTCACGGTTAGGTCCAGTTGTTGACAGTTGCAGGGAAAGGAAACAGGGAAAAACGGGGGAATCTCTACTGTAATGAGACTTCATCCTGATTTAAATTGCTTTTTGTACTGGCTCGGGAAACTAAGCAACAACTCCAGAAAGTGTTGGCACTGGAACTTTAAAGATTTTAAGAACTGGCTGTGGAAAGATTTAAGCATTCCTGCTATTTCAGCAGAACAATGTGTTCAGTAATTTGCAAGTTTGAGGGTAACCAGGAGTTTGTGACAGATCGGGGTTGGGGGGGGAGAAGTGCCTTGGCTTGTGGTTGAGGAGAAGATTAAGATGTACTGTGCTTAGCTTCAGCACTAAACAATTGCTTTGTGGGTGTTTCTTTTTCCAGCTCTTACGGAGAGCACTGACTGCATCGCAAAATTACTTCCATGTCTGAATGGAAACGTCGCCGGTGGGGCGCCCGCCCCGTGCCCTGTTAGCGTTTCCATTCCTCTATGTCACTTCTGTCTTGAACAACTCCAGTCTCTTGCAACACAAATACTTTAGAATTCAAAACAATTAGCTCTAAACAGGCATCTTAGGGCAAAAGCATTTAAAATAGTCTTTTTTTGCAGGGTTCTTATCATGTATTTGACTCTGAGACAGTGGCAGGTGTAAATCTACGTACCAAACGGTTCACAGTACCCTGTATATTCCTAACCTGTCTGGGTCTTTCTCCAGTTGTAACCTTGTCAGATTTGTGAGGTTCTTCAAAGCCATCTGTGCTAGTCTCCAAAATTCAAAGGTGACTGTACTTGCCATAAGTACTGAGTTATGACATTGCTCTGAGGAGCTCCGTTTGGGGTCTGCTGTGTGCTGCACCCCTCGGCAGGTGTTGGCGGGGTGTAGAGACCTCAGTGCAACACGTTCGCTCCTCCTGGGCTTGGCCCAGGGCTTCCAGGGACCAGAAAAACGTGTAGGAAAAAGAGCATCTTTAATTTTGCAAACGATTGCATGAGGAAGAATGCTGTTAAGGAGCCTTACGGCTGTGGGGCAGCACGGCAATGCAGAGCTTACTGGCAAAGTGTCCTGCTCAGGCAGCCTGGAAGTGTGAGGCTGGAGACGGAACCTAAGCAGAGCAGAGCTCAGGGAACGTCCTAGTCCCTTGGGCTGTACATTTACACATGGCAGGAGGAGCTAGGACAGGCGTTGAGCAGTGTGTTAACCTTTAGAGGGAGCATAGGCAGATGTCCTGTACACTGTACACTGTCATCCGTATCTCAGAGAAACCTCTGGCTCTCGGTACGAGGGACCTGCTCTGAGATGGGCCTTGTGAAGGACTAACTGCAAGAGGCACAGAGCCACAAGCACAGCGTGGGCAGGTGAGCGGCACGACCCCCGTGAAGGGGCGCCCCCTCTGCTGAGCACAAGGCGGCTGTGCCGACGCCGCGCGTTTCGGCGCTGGGAAAGTCTAATCCTGGCTTATGCCTGCACAGTGCTCCTGACAAGGGGCCTTTCGGTGGTGGCTGCTGTTCTTGGTGGTTACTCCCTTATGACCATGTTTTACATTCTTCGAGCCGGTTAATTTCCATGCAGTGCTCATTCCCAATTTAAAGAGGACAGTATTCCAGAAAATGGGATCTTTTTTTTTCTAATGCATACTGTGAAAGAAAAGAAATACAATTACCGATCTTCATGGTTCTTCAGGGCTTTTTCTTGTTTCTTTGTCTGTTTTTCTCCCCAGAAATAGTAAAACTCTCAGCACAGAGCATTCCATCCCCACAGTGAACCCTTGATCAAGCAGGAAGCTGCCACTGCACGTAGCCCCTCGCTCCCCCTCTACCACAACAGGCACCAGCAAATCCAGCCCCTGTCCCTCAATCACAGCTCAGGGACCAAGCTCAGGCAACATTCACTTTATTCTGTGGCGGGAAGTGTGCGGACAGTGCCTGGGGCTATTGCTCACAAAACTCTTCCCCTTTAGTTGAGAGAGAGCAGAAACTGTCCAGAGGAATCGAGTTGCCATTCACCAGGTGCCAGCTCCTCCCTCCACTCCTGTGCCAGAGCCTTGGCCTTGCTCTGTGCCCCTGGGCTGCCCAGGGACCCCCAGCAGCACCAGTCCTGCCCCCCTGCCACCGGGGTTCCCCACACAGCACCCCTCTGCCACCACACCGCCCTGACCTTCCATCTGCACTGTGCTCCCTGGCTGGGCGGAGTTAATTAAACACTAATTAGCTGCATAAATGCCCTGGGGATGCTGTAGAAGTCAGTGGCCTCACAGAAGCCCCCAGGAAGGATGCTGGGCTCGGCTGGGGTTCACTTTGGGAGGGCTGTGCTCCGGGGGGAGTCACAGGAGGAGCGGGCCAGGCTTTGCTGCCGTCCCTCGGACGCTACATCCAGCAGCACACTTGAACTGGACTTACTGGGCCCCTGCCTGCTGCAGGCTCTGCCCAGCTCCCTTTATTTCGCTTACTGCAATGACAAGGACGTTACTCCTTGCTGGGAGGGGTGAGGCATATCCTTTGGGCAGTTTAGAAGGAAAAGGTTACTTTTGTTTAAACATTAAACACTGATTCAAATCCAACAGTGACAGCGATTCTCAAATATATGTTATTTCCTTATGCCACTCATCTCACACTCGACATTCCCGTCCCTCAATGTGCTGGCAGGACATGTCCCAGCAGGGTCAGTCGGCGCCGTCCGCAGTAAGGAGCTGGTGCTCGGGGAGCAGCCGTTCTCTGAAGCCGCGGCTCATGCCTGCTGTGCTCGGTCCCTCCGGCCAGGCCTCTCCTGCGGCAGCGCCCTCCGCGCGTTAACAATTACTGCTGTTTCTGAATTCTCCATTCTCTGTAATCTGCAATTTAGTTGGGTTTGTGGGGGAGATCCCATTACGTGTCTGCATGCTGTACCTCTCTTTCAGCTGAGTAAGGGCACTCATTAGCCGTGCGTTGGCAGCATCCAGGGAAGCAATGCGTTTCTCCTGCAAGCAAACGGGCAGAGCGCACAGTCAGTGAAAGGCACGAGCCCTGTCCCTCCCTTGGGATGGCAGCCCAGGACAGTGACCAAGAGGCCTTTTGGACCAGGACCTTTCTCTTTGGTGTTCTTAGGTGGGGGTTTTTAAGTGCTGCACAGCACTTTTTGAAATCCGCAGGGCTACAGATATTCCCTGCCTGTGCAATGTGAGCTACATTTATTTTATGCATGAAAATGGAGGTAACACAGTTGCTCTAATTATTCAGGTATACACTGTACTGTTTGTTCTAACTCAGCTGTTGCAAAGATGGTAGAATTCCATTTCTAAATCCAAACTCTCCCAAGATGGTTATTCCTGTCAGTGTTTAATTAGAGTAAATTAACAGTTTAAATGACTTGTAGCCTCCCAGGCTGGTCCTTGATGGCAGCTCTCACTCATTACAGCATTGTGAGGCTTGGCTTGGCTGTGGGCAGGCTGTGTGTTCCTTGTTCCGATGACCCAGGCATTACTGGGACACCAAGCAATGCTCTGGGGAATGTGATCCTTTCACTGACTGAGTTGTGGGCACAATCCCTCCTCACCTTCTGTGCCACGCTCCAAGGCTGCAAACAGCTGTGACAGTCCCTGTGTCCTGCTGCAGCTGCCCTGTCCCTGCCTGCAGCTTGGTGCTGACTCACCTACATGGTGTCACCGTGGCCTGGCACTGCTGCAGGGGGTACCTGTGTGTTGGCAAACCCACCCTGAAATCTGCAGCAGTCTTTGGCACAGGGCACTTACCTGTGCATCAATGATCTTCTGCTTGGAATCCACAGCAGCCTGCATTTCAGCATGGTCCTTCTTTAACTCCTCCTCAACCGACATCAGTCTGGGAGCCAAGCACACAACAAAAAATTACATTGGCTGGGCTCTGCTAAGCCCAGGTATTACCCTCATGCTCTGCCTCCTCTTTTCCACAAACCCAGCTTTTCTTCTTGGCTCTTACTCTTCCCTGGTGCTCTGTCTAGTGGAATGCCCCAGAGCTGAAGTGACACAGCACAGTGAGGGCTGACCCAGTGGTGAAGCCTGACTGAAAGCACTAAGGGGGCTTGGCTCAGGCAAAGGTGAAATCAGCTGCACTGAAACAAATGTAAACACCATTTTTCACTGGGTGGGAGAAAGGGATTTAGAGTTATGAGTAAGGGATGGTGATGAGATCCATGGCTACATGAACAGAACAAGGCTGCCAGAATCTCCAAGCTCTCCCCTCCTGAAGTTGGAAAACATTGAGGTTTTCCTTGTCCCAGGTAATACTGAGGGAAAAACCCATATGTAAAACATGCCTGCACCCCAAAGAATCCTGATTCCCCTGAGAAGGGGTGAGCTCTCATGCCAGCCAGGCTGCCCTGCCTTACTGCCATCCCCAGCACTCCCATCTCCCTGTACCTGCTGATGATGCCCTTCATCTGGATCTCCTTATCCTCCTGCTGCCTCCGGAGCCGCTCCTCGCTCTCCTCCAGCCTGGCCTGGTACTCCAGCACCAGCTTCTGCGTCGTCTCCTCCTGGCATTTGAAGCGAGTCTCGTATTCCTCCAGCTTCTTGTTGGAGATGCGGAGCTTGTCCTGCAGCATCACCAGGTCCTGCTGGTACTGAGCAGGCAGGGACAGACACAGGAGGAGAAAACACGTGGCATGTTACCTCGTAGGGTCTGCCCTTGCCAGGGTTTCCCCCAAACCCTCTCATGCCCTCTCCTTGTATCAGACTATGGCTGCAAACCCGTACGAGACAACCCCGCTCGCCGACACCTCGTCGTCGTCGTCTCGGCGGCGCCAGGAGCGGTGCGGGGTCCGTGGGGAGGGCAGGTCGCTGGCAGGTGCAGAGAGTGGCTGTTAGCAGAGTCTGGCATTTCACAGGGAAATGCAGGTTAGAGCGGGCCAGTGGCAAAGGCAGCTTCTCACACTGACAGTGCGGGGTCACACAGGCAGGAGAGGCTGCAGCCATGGCGTCTGGGGTTCGCACAGGAGCTCCTTGGCCTGCAGCAATAAACGAGGGGCTCTGGGGGGCTCTGGGCAGGCTGGGTGCCAAGCACGAGGGGCAGTGACAAATGCAGGACACTGCTGTCTCATCACCCTCCAGGAACCGAGGGCACTGTGCTGGCTGGGCAGGGCACAGAGCACTCCTGCCTTTTGGAGCCCAGCATTTAACTCGGATCTCAAAGCAGGGTTCAGTCCAAGAAGAGCTGCTGCACGAAGCCAAGACCCCACAGTTGTACTGTTCATTTGGGTGAAGCTGTAAATCAGCAGCAGAATCACATAAAGCAATTAAGAAAATTAGGAGCTTTGGAACTTCGTAAAAGTGGGTTCAGCTATTGCGGCAGCACAGCATTCAGTAAACTTGCTTTGCTAAAGGAAAATCCAGTGAGTGCACAAGAAAACTGCTTCAATAAAAAAAAATAATATTTGGACATAGTCTTAAAAAGGCATCTCAACTGGAATAACTTTAGAATAATTAACATGCAGCTGATAATGTGGCAAGCTGCTTTTAAAGAGTCAGATCTGGGAAAAAGGCTTCCATCGGGGCCATGAAGGCTGTTAAAGCTACAGGTGGTATTAATGAACTGAGAGAAGTGCACCCTATTGTGTCTTGACTTGGCCTTTCCCTTTGGCCATCATACCTGGGTCATATCCCAGGTCTGAGAGTCCTCCTGGACCTGTGACTCCAGACCAGCTCTAGGGAGAGGGGAGCGCAGCCAGGCTGCTGCTGGGACTGGCCAGCACTCCATTCACAGCAAAAATACCTCCAAGGATTGCAAACTTAGGAAGCTGATGGTTTCCTGAACTGCCAAAGTACTGGAGAGAGGCGGTTTTCCTTTAGCAAAGCTCTTACTGCAGCACAGGAACACAGTTTGCACATGGAACCTGAAGCAATGAGGGAACAAAGCACTCGTACAGCTGCACAGAAGCACTAAAGTCAGCAGGGAGTTGCTTGAACAGGAAAGATTAATACCTACCCTAGCCTTAAAATAGGAGCAGCATAAGTGAGCTCAGAGGAGAGCAGAAGAGGCCTCAGAGCCCGAAGGAGTCGCTCCTGTCTCTACAACACTTGTCTCATTCTCAGTTACCATTCAGTTCTCACGGTAATGGGTAGAGAGGTTATGCTAATGGTGATCTTGAATGTCAGTGACTGATGGGACAGCAGGGTAAGGGAAGATGCTGCATGGCAATGAGACAGCCTGGCCAGGGCTCCTGCTGGCCTTGGGGCAGGCCCTGGGACGTTGCAGTGCCATCGGAGTTTGTAACCCCACCACTGCCTGCCCTGCTCCCAGTCAGGATGGGCTGAACCCACTGAACTGCCCTGATCTTCCTGGGGCAGCTGGGAGCTGCTGCCTTTGTACCTCCTGGGTCCTGTGACACCTGCCCTTCTGCATTTTCCTTGGGTTTAAGAGGTGACAGTCCCCAAATGACACAGCACAGCAGAATAAGCACAGAAAGGCTATTGGAACAAAATCAGAAACATGTCTGTGCTGGGAAACAGCAGGGGGGCTTAGGGAAGGGTGATGTCTGCAGTGCTGGTGTGACAGAACACTGAGGAAACATCCCAAATTGATGCTCAAGTGCCACAATTCTGGCACAGCCAGGCTGCTGGGAAAGAACCTTGCAGAAGCAGCAATCAGCAAAGATGGAGTTTTCCCAGTTTCTGACTGCTGCATCCTCATTTTCCTCCTTTTTCACCCTAGCCAGGCCTACTTTGTCTCTTCCTAGCTTCTCCCACCCCAGATTTTCCCAGGAAGGAGGGGAAGGGAGCAGCACTCCTCTGCTTCAGAGGCACAGGGCCCTGGGGCCCAGGGGCTGAGACTGAATACACAGCACATGGCTTCCTGGCAGAACCCTGACTGGCCAGGGCCTGATCTGTGTGACACTGCCGTAAGCTTCTGCAAGTGCCACAGAGTCACTCCAGGCACCAGTGCTGTCTCTGAGACCAAAATCTGAACTTGGGTTTTAGGTCTGTAAACAGCTTTTTGACATGGAAGCTGCTTCCTGCTCCATGTCCCTGTTGTGAGGCATGAGGCTGCCTGTGCCTTACTCCATCTCTAGTGTAAGTGTGCTTAATCCACTTTTTAAGCTTTCTTCCCGGCAGCTGGCTGAGTTGGAATGGGGAGAGTAAGAGGCACTGGCTGGCTGCAGTTTGTTTCAGTGCAGCATCAGCACTTTTCCTGGCTCCTGTCTTTCTTACTTGCTTTCATCAGAAGGTGATTCCAGCCACTGAGTGTGTGAAAACCTCCCAAATGTTCCCCACAAGTTCCCTGTGAGGCTGAGTAGGAGAGAGCAACCTGGCCCCCTCTCTCCTGGGCAGGGACCTGCACACAGCCCACCTTCTCCCCAGGGTGCTCAAGGAATGACATTCAAGGAAATCCTCTCTCTATTCAGAAACTTGTTTCAATCCAATCAGGTTTTACCTTTTCTGCTTGGCTGAGCTCGTCCTTATTCCTGAGCTTATCCCTGTGCTTGGAATCTGGGTCAATGCTTTCATCTTCTAAAAACTGCATGTTCATATTCAAAAGCCAAGCAGCAGTGCGGTCCAGGGCATTGGGGTTCACAGGAGAAGGGGCCTACAATGAAACAATGATACAACCATGACAAAAGAAAAACCTGCAACACAAATGGTCATGAAGCTGGAGAGAGAGTTTCCTTCCACGCAGAGCCTCTCCCATGCTGCTCAGACTGAGCTGGCAGAGCAGAACAGCTCCTGTTCTGCAGCTGGACATTACTTGGGGTCAAGCAGTGGGAGCCTGCTCGAAGTCACAGCCCTGAGCAGATCCTGTCACCTCACAAAGACACGACCTGCGGAGGTGCTGAGCTGCAGGGGAGCACGTGGTTTATTCACTCCATGAGCAGAGTTCTCTCAAGTCTTCATCTTGTTATGAGACATGTTTGCTTCTGTGGATTCCATAAAACAAAATCTGAAAATTGAAATGCTCCTTATGACCATGCAGGTGCTTTCTTGGAGAAGAAGAGTTTCTTTTCAGCCGAGGCTACACTAAGGATGCTGAGGAGGTCTGAATGCTCAGTATCATTTACTAGCAGTGATCTTCCATGGTCAGTGAGCTGCAGTCACATCTGCTGCCTTTCATTCCTGGCCTGGGCAGGGACTGCCAGTGGCATTGCCTAAATATTTTCCAACCACATTAGAAGGAAGTCACTCTTCAGCTATTTCCCTTCCATCCTGCCTTATTATAAGCTGCAGTAAACAGTCAGATGAACACATGGGATCTGAATGACTTGGTCATTCAATTTAATGACTTGTGAATTCAAGTTAACAAATCAGAAATGTCAGGGAAAATTTCTCCTTCATTCCAACCTCTGGACAGAGAAACCCAGTCACTGTCAGGCAGCAGAACAGCAGGTTCTGTGTCAGAAGGAGTGGAGACTGGTTTAATTTCCTCACTGGGGTCAGGGGCTTTCCCACGCCATCTTCCAGTCTGGTCTTCTACCTCCAGAATTATGAAACCGAAGCATCAGACTTAGCTCATGAACATCACTTGCTACAAATCTTCTTGCTGCCAACATGCAAATAAAACATGCAGAGTGAAGGTGGAAGAGGCATTCTGAGACTTCTGGTCTGAAAAGAAACTTCAAGGGGACCACAGGGGTTGGGTGGAGGAATCTTCTGTGAAGAGAACCTGGTCAGGGCTTTCCGACAGCCACCTGGAGAATCCTTGTCTTTCTGGAAGAAGCTCTGCTACAGCCAGGCCTCTGCTCCTTGCACAGCTCTGTGCCCTCTGTCCCTAACGAGTATTGATTGTGTTACACAAAGGCTGCTGTACACCACTGCTAGTGCCAGCACTTACACATCGATAGCGGAACCACGGAGCCCCGGATGGGAGCATGAACAACCCTCTGTGGGAGCACTGGCCAGGCTCCACAGCTGCCCTGTGCAGGAGAGGAGACACAGCACCACTGAGAGCTGGAGAAGGGCCTGAGCTAACTCCAGGTCTGGGTGCACTGAGCTCTTGCTGGTTGTCCAGTCTCTGTGTTTGCTTTTCTTTTACAACTCCTCCTTTAGGCACAGAGGTCTTATTGTGATTATGTTCAGTAGGGCTGGTTTTGAAATGAAGAGTGAGTAAATGAACACGATAAAGACCATTTGTCCATTCCAGGACAACCAAAGGGCCCTAGGCCTGTGACCTACTGCCTTCCATTTTACCTGCACGGACAGTGCAATGGAATTCTGTGCAGCGCAGCACGTGGGATCACTGCAGAGCTCTGTGCAGTGGGAACGTCGCTCTCAGCTCCTTCCTCCCTGCTGGGACAGGAGCAGCAGCTCAGAGGCTCTTACTGACATAAGAGCAGGGTCTGCTCCAAGCCTGGGAGATGGCACGGGGTTGACTATGGCATGGGATGAGAGCCTGGGCATGGAGAGGCAAAGCAGTGACAAGATGGTAGCACAGGACAGTGGCTTGGCTGCCATTGCCCTGGAGCCTCTGCCACCTACCGCCCTCACAGTGCCACACGATGGAGGGACACTGGAGTGGACACTGCTCCGTGTTCCTGCCCTGGAGGGCCTGTGTCTCAGGCCAGAGCTGAGGTACATCCCCACGTGCAGTGCCACTGTGGGGATGGCACTGATGCGGCAGCTCAGAGCCACATCCCCTGCCACGGCAGCAATCTCCACGGGCTAACCCCAGCTGGCCCCTTCAGTGCCAGGGCCTGGGCAGCCCGAACTCACCTGTTTGTGCATCGTGCGCTGCTTCATCTCGGGACTGTCCCCCTTGGAGGAGGAGGACTGCTGCCGGAGCCGCGCCCCGCTGCCGGGCCAGTCGGGCGATGAGGACATCATGCTGCCGCTGGAGGGTCGCTGGTACTGCACGGTGTTGAGCAGCGAGGGCGGCGTGCGGCCGCGGCTGACGGGCGGTGGCGGCGGGGGCGGCTGGTCGATGCGGCGCTGCGGGCCCGCGCTGTTCTGCCGCGGCATGGTGGGCTGCCCGCCCTTCTCGGTCAGCGACAGCTGCCGCCGGGCCAGCTCCCCCGGCCGGCGAGAGAAGTCCTCGGCGGCGGGGCCGGCGAAGCCCAGCTTGTTGGCCGTCAGCTCCTCGCTGTTGCTGTGGGAGCTGAGCGAGCTGTGGCACTCGGAGCCGGAGTCGCCCAGGCCGCGGGGGGACAGCGGCAGCCCGGCGGCCATCTGGTACACGGGGTTCTGGAAGGACAGCGGCGCCAGCAGCTGCGGCCGGCCGGGCGCGCTCTCGCCGCTCGGCGTGGTGGGGGTCTGGCCCACCCGGCGCACCGTGGCCATGCCCGTCACGCTGTTCTGCTGAGTCCGTGTGCTCCACACGCCCTGCAACTGCCCCAGGGACGACTGACTGTCATTGAGGGAGTCGGCCGTGCCGGGCACGTTGGCCCCACTGTCCAAGAGCCGATTGTCCTGCAAGTCCACCATGGACAAACTCTTGCTGCCATTAGACATCTGCACGTCGGGCTCATTGGCCTCTGAGTAACTGGAGCTTCGGGCAGGCGAGGGCTGGGCCCCAGCAGACCTTGTGACAAAAAATAAGTCCTTGTTTTCAGGGGTTGGAGATGGTAACCGTGTGAAATCTATCAGACTGCGGGGAAGTCAGTGCATAAGGAGGAGGAGAGGAAAACAAAACAAAAAAGAAGAGTTGTGAATGCTGCACCAGAGCAGGAAAACGAAATCACTCAGAAATCAGGGTGGCGCAGCTGTGTGGGACAGGGACAGGGACAGGACCCAGCCCCGGCGGGAGCAGGGACAGGGCTGGCCCAGCCGGGGACAGTGAGGAGTGGGGAGGGTGCTGTGGAGCCCCAGGCTGGCCTGGGAATTGGCAGGTGAGGGCAGGTGAGTGAGGGCAGTGTGTGCACACAGGGCACTGCACTGTCACCAGCCTCAGGGTCACACTGCTCTGCTCTGGCTCAGTGTGTGTTCCCCTTCTGCTCCCAAAGGCTGGATCCATGCCAGTCCCGTGTCCCCTGCTCTGTGCTCCTGTGGGCAGGACTGGGACAGCACAGAACACTGTGGGACCTGGGTCCACACCAGGCCTCCCAGGCCAGGGAGTGCTCACACAGCAGAGCCAAACGCTGGCAGCTGAAGGTTATCCCCCCACTCCTGCTGCAATGCACATTCATGCAATATTGATTTCTTGGGGATAGGAAGAGAGAGCTTTGCAGAAGCTTAATGTGAATATTCTGCTGATCAAAGATGGTGCATTGTAAGCAAGTATTGGGGGGAAGTATATTGTCAGAGATCCTCCATAGCACTGGATTTAAATAATTGCACCTCATGCTGGGAGGCACTAGAGATGAAAGCTCTGATTACAGCAAGTCCAGTGCCATTGCTGCCTTTCATTCCTAATTAAACTGTTAAATATTATGCAGTTTCCACTTACAAACTATTTTACTAGCACAGTCTTTCCATTTGTGTGGGCTCCATTTCGTTTTCCACACACAGAAACATCAGAGGTCTGCAAATGCCTCATTCTCCCCATGAACGAAGCTCCTTACTTAATCAGGCCGAAAAGTACGTAGGTGACTTGTCTGTGAATCACGACTCAGCAGTGAAAACTCCCCGTTTTATAAAAACTGGACAGAATAAACTGAAATTCCTTGTGAGGCCTCCACAGCTTGGATAGTTCCAGAACTATCCAGGTTTGGATCTCAGTGAATTCAGCACACACTCTACTTTGTACTTTCGGGCGAGGCCAATCCTGTACATCTCTCATAGCCCTTAACAACACCCCTCATCTCCTCGAGGTCAGCACTAACAAACCCTCAGGTCCTCAAAGGATCAACACTTCGCAGCCACATCTCAACAGCTGAGACCAGAACCTCCAGGTTCCTCATTTCCCACACCACATCCCCAGTTTTGGCTCTCAAGGGGCTCAGGATGGAGCCATGGATCACCCACTGCTCTCTGCAGAGTCAGAGCTGAACTAAACCCAGCCCTGGTTCTGCAATGGGAGAGCCTGGTCAGTGATCAGCCACCTGCACACTGCACCCTGTCCCGCTGTCTCTGTGTGAATATTCCATAATCCCTGGTGTGTGGCCAGGCCCTGCTGGTCTCTTACCCAGATAAGTCATTCTCTATGACCATTTTCTGCAGCCCTGCAGAGATGCTGTTGCCAGCACTGGGCGTGGAGGCGGCGTGGTCAGCAGTGACCGACAGCTGCACGCAGGCCGGGTTACTGAGAGCGGCGTTCACGTCCCGCAGGATCCGGGGCAGGGGCCCCAGTTTGGTGGCAGTGCCCTGGGCAGAAAAGAGAGCAGAATTACCACTATCATCTTGTGCTTTTTGCTAGAGAACTGTGAGCTTTGCCAGCTGCTGGGCAGTCTCTTCAGGGAATCACATGAACAACATTTTCTCCATCATTTCCCACCCCTCAAAGCTGTCCCTGCCATCCCTGGATACCTGATCCAGTTGGGAAATGACTTCCCAGAGTAGTGAGTGCAAAGTGGACAGCTCCCGGCCCAGGTCAATGTAGCCCTCAAAGCCAGCTGTGTTTGAGATGGTTTCAGGATTGGAAATCTCCAGGAGAAATCTCTGCATGTTAGTCCATTCATGTTCCAGGAACTGATTCATGAAGGACATGTATTCCTCTTTGCTGCCAAACCTATTGAGAGAGCAACACAGATTTCAGCTAAATACAGGGGAAAAAAGTGCAGTCCATGAAAAAGGGCAGGTACAACACAGCTAAGAACCCTCCTCTGGTATCTCAACCCTTCCAAGCCTTCGGGATCCCTGGGCTGTGAGCAGGCACCTGGGACACCTCAGTGACCATGGAACCAAAATTAATCCCAGCCTGATCCAGGTAAGCTCTCATCAGTATGGGATCTCCACAGCAGAAACAAAGGTGAAAGCAGGAGAAACAAAGTTCTTGGTAACCCAGTGTCTCACTGCTGGGTCAGGGCACAGCCTCCAGAAACAGGAGCTGTCACTGGAAATCAAGATGCTGTCACAGCAATCACCCTCAGCTGACTGGAGCCCAGTGATGGATGGGGGCAGGAATGCTGCACTCTCCAGCAATGCCAGCACAACTGCTCTGGGATCACCCTGGAGAGCCACTCCTGCAGCTGGGCCAGCCCATCATCCCCTCAGGCTTCCTGCCACCTCCTTCTGCCCTCCAAACTCTGCACCCTCAGCCTTTTGTCTGATTCAGAGCACAGCAGGGAGAGCCTCATGGTTGGATTGTCCTGGCAGCAGCTCCAGCGGTTCCATGGGACAGGCTCGGCCCAGTGCCATGCACAGGACAGCTCGGCTTGATCACTTCAGCTTGACTAATGTCAGCTTAGTTAAAGAGCCTTTCTGCAAAGTGCTGGAAATATGAAAACCCTTTAGTTAGGGATTGGTCAGGAATACAGAGAATTTCTGTCATCTAGTGTAACACACTTGTACATCTCCTGCTGGTGTCTGCGGGTGCGTCTGTGTGTTCCTGACTGTGAGTGTGAGCACTAAGCCAGTTTCCAGATCTAAGGAGCTTTAGACAGAAACTGTCCATTCATGTTTCAAAAAGCTCATCATTTTGTTATCAGAGCTCAGGATAAGTAGCTCAGAGCTACAGCCAGTGGAAAGATTTTCTGAAATCTCTCGCTTTTTTCCATCAAACCAATGGGCTTAGTTAGAAATTGATGGTGTTCCTGTTCTCAGTTCAGTCAGCTGCATTTTAATAGCAGGGAAGGTCCCAGAGCTCAAAGGAGGGACAGAACAATTCCTGAGCTGAGCACATTACTCACTGCTGCTGGTCCTACACCCGCAGGACATCACAGGACAAAGTCCCCACTGCCACCCCGCTGCTCGTCCATGTGGTCACAACAGCCTGTTTTCCTGCTCATAAAACATGTCCTGTTTTGGAAACTTGAATGATCTCCCTGACCTGACAGTGAGGGAATGAGTCCCAGAGAGACGTGGGGAAAAAGCCAACAGGAAGCAAACAGGCCCTTTCCAGAAGGAAAGGAGTGGCCAGCGTGGGACTCGGTGCCGGCGCCGTGGCTCTGCCCACACTCCCAGAGGTGCTGTCCCCTGCCCACAGCCCGGCTTACTTGGCGAAGTTGGCGAGGTTCTGGGTGACCTTGGCGATGAGGGTGAGGGTGCGCGCGGTGCGGTCGTCGGGGTACTCCTGGAGCAGGCTGAACAGTGACGGGGACATGATGGCCGGGCACAGGAAGCGCAGGAACAGCGAGGCGCTGATCAGGCGCTCGCTGATGTCGGGGCGGCCGCGGTTGCTGCACTCTTGTCTCCACGAGGCAAAAACTTCCTTGAGCTCTCTTGGGAAGACACTGAAATGACACAAGGACAGGCAGTGTCTGTCAGGGTTGGAGTGTCAGGAGTCTCAAACCACACAGGGAAGAAAGCAAAGCTGCTCTGTAAAGCTGTGAGAGAAGCAGCTTCTAGTGGATCTTACGGGATGCCAAGACCCCAGAATATTGGGAAGACTGGGATATGGAACAAACTGTGCACAGCAGCTCTTCAGGACTCAGTGGCTGTGCCATGGGGTGCTCTGAGCTTCAGGAAGCTCAGCCAGCAAGGAGAGCATCTCCTGAAGAATCACCAGCAGCACCGGAATCTCCGGCACTGGAATCTCTGGAGCTTGCAGCGGGGGCTGTGCAAACTGTAACACTCCTGTTCAAGCACCTGGATCAAATCCCACTGTGCCTAGTACAAACACAGAGCCCCACCGGAGCTACTCCAGCCTTGTAGCTGCACAGACCTCAGCCTGCCTTTCCCGGATGCCAGAATTCCCTGGGGCCAGCAGACACTCACTGCAGCAGCCCTTATCGCTGGGGAACTGCTGCCTGTTCCTGCTCAGCCCTCCCCAGCTCCCTGCTCCCACCTTATCCTGTTCCCAACATGTGTTATTTATTCAGCTGGAGACTCCCACTCAGAAGCAAACTGGCACTGGGCTGCCACTGGTCTCAGTGTCCCTGGCACACAGGTCCCACAGTCCTGGCCAGGAACCCCTGTCCTTGTGTCACACCCAGAGCTGTTCCCCAACAGCAGGTGAGGGGGTCGGGCTCCTGTTCAGGCCATCTGACCTTGTGGCACAGCGGTGACACTCCATGGAAGTGCCTGGAAAATCTTCTGCTCTGTGCTGCCTTCACACTTTCATGAGATTTTTTACCCTGAGCTCTACAAATAACATTAGCCAACGTCTTCGGCTGGATAAATTCTCCTCTGTCTTTGGCTTGATCCACGCAATTGGAAAAAACCCTTTCACTTCATGGTATTTGCCCAGAAACAGGAGAATCCTTTAAGCAATTTGAGGCTTGAATGATCAGGACAGGTTGTGCAGTGACTGGAGAGCAAACCCCTGAAATGCAGCACTCACACGTTCCCGTCACAGGCTGGAGCCCATGGAAGCTGAATTGTGTCACAGGATAGAATTTGGATCGTTGGCTTTATGTGACAAACGGGCTCATAATTCATTACCCAACTTCCCGGTAACGAGCTTCCACATGCTGAAATTCTGCTTACACTGAAACTTTCCAGATGTCCAAATTATGTCATAATTATAACAATTTTCGCTTATTGTGAACCTCTTTCCTCTCCCTGACTCTCTCCACAGATGAGCACACACACTCCAGTGCTCTATTTAAAGCAGGATCCTTGGCTGTTGGGATACCTTGGCCAATCCCAACACTCATCCGCCCAATTAATGCCCAAGAACTGCTGAGCTCAAAGGATTGAGGGGGAACCACTCAGAGCAGCAGCTCAGCTGCTCCAGCCTTCCTTGGACAGGCAGGATGAGAGGAACAAACTTCCTGTGCATTCCTGACTTTCCCTGGGTCACTTCTCAAGCCTATTTTTAGAGTGACCTTTGAGTGTTGCTTTGGGTATTTTTAGGAAGACATCAATTCAAACCATTATGATGCACTGCTGACTGGAAGTGGTGAATCCATCCTGGGAGAGCAGGTAAACACCATTCCTGAGTCAGAGTTATTAACTGGCCAAGGATAAGGAATAGGATAGCTGTGAAGAACCTGCCCTTTGTGTACCTGTGGTAGATAATGGCAGCCTGAGCAAGCCTCTTGCTCCTTGCTCTCTCCCTGAGCAGGATCAGTTCCCTTCCTGGCTTCCGGAAGGGCATACTCAATATCTTGGGAGATTATTTATAATTAAGTTTTCTGACCTCAACACAACAGCTAGGAGAGGAGAGAAAACGAGAAATCCTCATTATCAGAGATCTCCTTCCTCCAGTATTATCCCTTGTTGATGCTTTGCAACAACGGTGTTGCTACTAAATATATTCATAAAAACTGAGCGCAGATTTTAAGCAGAAAGGCTGGAAATGCAGCAGTGAGACAAAAGAGACAAAAATGCTCCTTCTCTCATGATCAGGACCAAAGGCTCTGGGTATGTTAGCAAAAAGCAGAAAGAAAATATTTTCATTTCTCCAAGTGAAGAGAGTCCCAAGTCCACCTTTTTTCCCTTTGAGGGCACCTCTGTCCCAGACCCAGCGACTCCTGGCTGCCAGTGCCAGCAGGAACACCATGAGCACAGCTGTGCCCAAGCACCACCTCCTCAGCAGGATCCACTGCCTCATGCCAGCCCATTTGGGATACTCGGGCCTGCCCCAACCAGTTGCAAGAACCTTTACCCTGAGAACAAACAGCTCGGAAATGCCTCCAGCTGCATACCAGGCCTTGGGCCAAGGAGGCAAAGGGCTCCCAGCACCCAGGGCTGGGAGATGAGAGGGGTTAATGCAGAAGAATGTGGGATGCTGAGCCAAGCAGGGAGAACAGCATCCTCCTCCCAGCTCCAGCACTGCCACCAGAGAACATCTGCCCAAACAAAAGCTGCCTGTGCTGGGGCAGCTCCTCGCAGGTGCCACAGCCCTGCCTGCTGCAGCATTTCCCAGCTCTGCCGGATGCTCCTGGAGGTGTGGATCTGTCAGTGCCATCCACACTGACTCGTTCCATGGGTGGAAGATCCAGGACAAGCATCTCTGCCCTTTGTTCCAGAATTTCATGCACATCTGGCATCGAGTACCTCTCTGAATCAGTCACACTCGGTGTTCCCTGACTCCACTGCCCTGTCCCTGTGCCCCAGTAACCCCCGAGCACCTCTGAAAAGGGTGCAGAGAATCTGGGAGGGTGTCACATCCCCAGAGCAGATCCTCCAACTCTGGCAGATCCTGCAGCTCCCCCTCCACAGCTGTGCCAGGTGCCAGCTCCTGCAGAGCAGCCCTGCACAGGAGGCAGTGCCACCCCCACACTCACCAGTAGGAGTTGATGATCTTGCAGAAGGCCAGCTCACAGCACATCTTCAGGTTGCCCTGATGTTCGGGGAGGTCTGAAGATGAACATTTGCTGGGATCCACCTCACAATTTTCATCTGATTCATACAGTGCCTTGATGAACTCCCCTGTAAAACAGAGTTGCTGATGGGTTTGCAGACATGGGACGTGCAGCCTTCACCAGCTCTGTTGCTAAGCCCCAGTGCCTGAGCAGCTCCCTGGCACCCCACCACACTGGGGGAACAGGACAGGGATTCAGGGCACATGGTGGCCCCTGGGGCAGCTCTCTGGCTCTCCAAGAGGACCCAGAAGAGCCTGGCAGTTCTTTGGGAGCTCAGGACCAGCACAGCACACCCAGCACCCTGCCCATTCCACTCCAGCTCCCCAGCTGGCAGTGCTGTCCCCGTGGCTCTGGGATGTTGCATCAGGACCGTGCTGCCCAGCACGCCCTGCAGCAGCTCCAGATCCCTGGGGCTCAGGCAGGAGGAAGGATGCTGGCAGGCCTTGTAATTATTGCTAGCACGGCCTGCTACTGCAGCCTGTGCCCTGGTGCAGACAAACCACTGTGATTCATAGGAGAAATAGGTAATTAAAGGAAAGAAACAATTTACTTGGTTTATTTTGAGCTGAACATCACGTAAAATGAAATTAAAATATTTCCTTGAGTTTTCCTGTGCTCCTCTTTGCTGTCTGGCTGCTCCTCCTCACCCTTGCAGAGGCTCAAACTGAGCTGCTCCACCAGCTTCTGCTCTTGTGCCACCTTTCACCCCCGGGTACCTGGGCACAGCCCCTGCACTCAGAGTTGGGGTGTCAGTCTTTAATCCCAGCAGTGGTTGGGGAGACTGGGACAGAGTAACAGGGAGGAGGAGGAGGAGGGAGGGTTTAGCTTGGGTGGCATTCTAGGAGAAAGGTTTGGTTTTCTTCTAATTCCAGTTGGTTTGCTCCTAATTCCTGACTGTCTTGGATTTTCCCTTCCTGTTTTTGACTCACTCCAATCTGCATTCCTTCCCTATTGCCAAAACAAATTTAAATTACATACTGGAGAGCCTCTCCAGTGTATTTCCAACTCTGCCAGGGAGCTCTGGAGCCGCTGTGCTCGCCTGCAGGTGATGCCTGCTGTTCCTACCAGGCCCCATCACCTGCTCCATGGCTCCAAGGACAGTGCCACGCTGCCCTGGGGCACCTGGTGACACCTTGGCAGGTGATTCATGTCCCTGGGAAAAGGACACTCAGAACCAGTGCCCACAGAGAGCAGGAACCTCAGGCTCCTCTTGCACGAGATAGAACTGGCCTGGTAGCACTGAGCCCCCAAAAGGGAATATTTCAAAATTCTCTGGTATCATTAATCTCCTGTCTTTTGAGAATTTTTATGAGTAATCTACTTACAGACTTGCCTTCAACCAGAAAGCATTACAAGGCAGAAATAAATAATATTCCTTTTGCTATTCTTGTGTGCTCTCTGTCTGAATTTGCTCAATTATTTCCCTTTCCTCAAGGTTTTTATTATTATCATTATTCTCTTAATAAAGTATTTATGCTTCTTTGCTCCTTGTTAAAATTATACAAATCCACTAGCAGGAACTCAACATACTGAAAAATTAACACCTCAATAGAAACTCTGCTCATCCTGCCCTGGGATGTGGATGCAATGGAAGCTCACAGAGCTTCCAAGGCAGCCTCTCCCCATCCTCGTGCTGTGTTCCCTGCATGCAGCAATTCCTTCCTGACCTGCCCAGAAGCAGAAGCTTCTAATTATTTTCATTTGCATCAAGAGAAGTATTTTTGGAGCCATAAACAGAGCCAGCACTTGGAAAAAAAAAACCACCAGGAGGGTTCCCAGTGCTGGATGATCCGGGAGGCAGCACATCACAGAGATCTCATCTGACTGGGGAGCGCTGCAGGAGCCGGGCAGCATCTCTGGTGGGGGTGCAGATTCAATCAGCCTGTGACAGCCAGCACTGAGACAGGAGCCCTGGCAGGCAGCAGAATGCCTTCAAACATCCAAACATCCCTTGTTATCTGCTCTGAAAGCAGATGAAGGCGCCAGCTCTGCAGTCACCTTCCCCTGGCAGCAGGGAGCTGCCCATGCAGCCACGGCCGTGCCCAGGCTCGGAGCTGCTGCCAGGGAAGCCCTCCAGCAGGAAACTGCTGGGACCTCTAAAGGCCACCAGGGCCCCGGTGACATCCCCCCCATGCAGCCTGGAGCGCCTCTCTGGGCAAGAGCTGCCAATGATCTGTACGTACCTAAGGCATCCTGTAAGTATTTCTGCCCCACCAGCTTCAGGTATTCTTCGATTGCTTTGGTGGCCAGCGTGTTCTCCCTGAAAATGAGATGCTCATTCTCACCACAGCGATCAACTTCAGACATCATCAGGTCAGTCAAGAAATCCTGGAAAGCAAAGCCCATGGTGGGTGACCACGCACTGGCACTGGTTCCACAGCTCCCCAGCCCCAGAGGTCCCTTCAGGACACACCCAAGGGACTGGGGGTGCTGCAGGTGATGCTGTGTGAACACACTGCCTCACCCCCTGCCCAAACTCCCTCAGAGACAAGAAATGAACTTCTGGAGAGCCTCAACTCCTGCACCCCAACAGTGACGCATCCCAGACCCACCGCCTCTCCATCAGTGCTGCTTTTTGGCTGCTCTCATGTCAGCCTCATGTTCTGTGGCTGAAACCTTTCCTCCCCTGTAAACATGGCTGTGTTTGGTGTCCAACTGTACTGGCTGCAAACCAGGGCCATGCTCCAGTGTCATGAGCTGTGCCCAGTTAATGGCTGAGACACAGCTTCTGATATGCACTGAGATACTCAAATTTCCCATTTCCTCCCTGTTCATGGAGATAAACAGCACTGACAGCACCCACTTTGGGCACATTCTTGGTCTGATGGGCACACAACCAAATCCATGGGATGTGATAATCCCCTGAGCTGCAGAGCAATGGCAGGGGTGAGCAGGAGCAGCTCCTGACAGCTGCCCCTGCATCAGTCTGGCCTCAACTGCAAACTGCAGAGGAAAAACAGCATTTTAGAGCAAGCTCTGCTTCAGCCACAGCATTCCCTGAGCAGGGGATGGAGTGTGCTGCTGATGGAGTGTGCTGCAGCCAGGCTGGGTCCAGGAGGAATGCCAGGCCCTGCTAATGCTGATCCATGTTCCCTGCACTGCTAATGGACACAGCAGCTCTGCCCGGCTCCTCCTCACTGCACCAGGTGCTGAGGTGTCACCACTCACCTGGCTGACAATGGACAGAGGCTGCTGGCACTGTGCAAATCACCCACATTAACCCTCTGAGTGCCTCCCATGTAGGAGACACAAAAACGATGACACACACATTCATTCACCTCCACAACCAAGGGCACCTTCTTAAACTCCTTTCCATTAGAACAACATAATCTGCTTAGCAATAACCTTCCTCTAAGAAATTCTTCATTTCCCCATTCCTGGCAGGGGCAGCAGGAGCACCTCAGGCTTCCACACAGTGCCTCACCTCCTGTTCCAGATGTCCCCAAGCACAGCAGAGCTGCCATGGCCCAGCTGCTACTGGGGACAGGGGACATCAGGACCCCTCCCTGCCAGTGGCTGGATGGGAGATTTGCACAGAGGCAACTTGCTCTGTTTCATTTTTCACATGGACATCTCTGCATTGAAAGTTTAATCAAGGTTCAACAAATACCTTTCCCTGAACCCAAGAGACCCAAATAATTTAATCCACAGACCCTCCTTCACTGGGCTCCTGTCCCAGGCAAAGGCAAACCCTGGAGCAGGCAGGTACACTCCTGTGTATGAGCACAGGAGGAGGGGAGGTGACATCCCTGCAGTACCCAACAATCCACTGCTCCCACCTTCCCACAGCGCTCTGGGACCAACACACGGCCTTGACCTCCCCCCAAGACCCTCCAAAAAAAGCCAGAGGACGAGCTTTGGGCTAAAAAAAAAAGGCCTTTCCATTATTTCTTTAGCCAGAAGATGCCCTTCCTCAAATTCTGCTACGTCTGCAACGCTCCGGCAGCTGCGGAGGCAAAAATCCCTCCTGGAAGCAAAGCACGCGCCTCCCTCTGCTATTTTCTCTCATTTTGCCCTTTTTATCTGCCAAGCTGGAATGAAACTTTAAACCCTGCTCAAATCCCGTTAGTTGCTATCTGGGTAACTCTATCACCTTTATCTTCCCGGGGCTCTCCCAGGGTACGTTTCAATTCCAAGCCACCGCTCAGGCTGACACAAGGTGCTGATTCTTAATTAGCAGCCGCTGACCTTGGCTTTGCTTGATTCTCTTTCCTGTCACTTTCCCAACATACTAATTATCTCAGGAACACTGAGTTTTACAGCATCTCTCAGCCAAGTGTTTGCTTTTTCCCCTCTTGTCAGCTGAGCACTGGCTGCTGAGTCCTGGAAACCCAGGGCCAAGTGGGAGCCAGAGTTAATGTGAATTTGGGTGACTTGAGCTGATCTACAGAATTCACTAGAATTTAAAACGAGGCAAGATTCCATAGCAGGACTCAGTGCAAAGCCAGGAAAAAATCCCCTAGAAATCTCTGCTGCTGTTATTATTCCCTATGGAGCATCTGCAGCTCAACAGCTGGGAAAGAACCCCCTGTCTCCAAAGTGGAAAGAAAAGCTGCTAAAGTCCCAGAGAACTCCATTATGGCACAGCACCCAAAGCTGAGGAGTAACACTGCAGAATCTGGCCCTGCTGCTGAGCAGGGAAAGAGGGGAGAGCCAGGATACCCAGCAGCATCCCATGGCTCAGGATTGTCCCTGTCCCTGCAGGTCTGGGCTGCAGAGCCACCCAGCCAGGCTGCAGGACCTGGCCTTGGGACGTGTCAGGGGTCACAACTCCCCCAGGCAGCGTCCTTGGGCCAGTTCCTCTGCAGGGGCTGCTCTGGGCAGCTCCTGAGCCACATGGGTCACCTCCTGTGACATGCTGCCTTTCTGTCCCAGGGCCATCACCCAGACCTTCACTTCTTCCCTTCCCTCCTCATGGAAAAGCCACATCGCCTCTGGATCCCACTTCTGCTATCTCTGCCTTAAGTACTCCAGCAGCCAGCACTCAGAAGACACAAATGGAATGCAAATACTTGTGGAATCCCTCCAGGGGCCTCACTCACCCACATACAAGGTCCTGAATAAAATGCAATAACTAAAGCCAATAAAACTCCCTGTTTCTGAGCAGCAGAGATCAGCAGGGGGTTGTTTTCAGTTAGGGCCCCTGGCAGTGGAAGAAAATAAGATGCTTTATTTCATTACATGGGAGTCGAGAGGGGAAGGAAGAGGTCTACAGTCAAAATTAAGGGCTGTGGCACCGCTCTCCAGGCTTGTTCCCATGTTTATTTTAAGGCTTTTTGCTTCAGACTGGACGGATCTGAACCTGTGCGACCCCAGTTGCTGCACATGCTGATAAAGAAGAGCAATTTATAAATAAATAAATTCAGAGCAGGATGGCACGGAGCTGCACTGGTCTCCACTCTGCACATAAAGCAGCCTGTGCTATTCCACAGCAGCTCCTCCCAGTGCAGGCAGGAGCCAGCAGCCCCAGACCCATGGGGTCCCAAGCACCTGGGGGTGGCACTGGCAGTGCCTGGCCCTCCTGCTCCGAGCCCAGGGCAGAAGGATGAAGCCAGCTGGGTGCTGGCAGGGCTGTGGGGGGAGCAGGAGCACTTCCAAGGGAGCTGACAACAGCACAAGTCTTGTAGGATGTGTCCTGCCCAAATCCAGGGAGGATTCTGCTCTTTGACAATCCAGGAAAGGCCTCCAGTCCCCGTGGTGGTCACACACCTCTGAGCTGGAGCTGATCACTCCTGGTGTCGGAACTGACTGATGGGCAGATTGACTCGGAAATAATAAGGTTCTCCAAATCACAAGCCTGATTAATAGGATTGACTCAACCTTAAGAGGATTGAATTGATAAAGGTAATAAGATTATTGCTTATTTCAAAGACTAGCTCAGAGTCCAGCTGGGCCTTTATGCAAAGGTGAAAAACACCAGTGGCTGGTGGGGCTGTAGGTTCAGGTGGAGCAGCACTGGGACACACCCATGGGGGAGAGAACGGGGGCACAGGCAGCAGCAGCAGGGAAAGGAGAGTGGCAGCAGCTGGCTCCTGCACAGACAGTGTGAAACCAAGGACCACAGCCCCAATTCTCGACTCTTCCATCACACAGTTCCTCTGAGGGTCTGCTCCAGACACTTCTCTGCCAGGAAATAGAGTGATGTTCCCTCCTCCGAGCCCTGGAACTCATCCATGGCACCTTCAGCCTTTTCTAATTTTCCTTGGGAAAGGTAGTGAATGGCAATGTGAGGGTTAACTCACAGCACTCTGTGTCCATCACCTTGTTCAGGGAAATAAATAAACCCGAGGGATGCAGCAACAACACACGGAGTGACCTCTCATGTCCCCGTCCCTGCCCGGGCCCAGCAGTCACTTCCCCAGCGCTGGCTCTCTCTGAACGAGGGGTTCCAGCACATCCACGGGGGGAGCAGCTCCATCTGCTCAGCTGAGGCACATCCCCACAGCACAAACAAACAGGGACACATGTTTATTCCTCACTCCATTCCCAACACCATAAATATTTATTTCCAGTGAGCAGCTGGTTAGTTAGAGCTTTGTCTAATGCTGGGTTTGATCTACCAGTACTCTGGACAAGAGAAGTTTTTTGTATATTTATGGTCATGAACTGAGCTCTGGGAGCTCTGAGACAGCCCTGAAAGAAATCTAAGCATGGGAAATATTTTGGAAACATCAGAAGTCCTTGGGGAAGGATGCAGCCACCTATCCACAACCACATCACAGGGGCCACACCAAGCCCTGTGAGGCAGGACTGAGCACTCCTGCTAACTCCAACCCTGGCAGCAGAACTGCTTTATGACTTTCTGTCTTTTGTCTGTGCGTTGGAAAACATTTGAAAATCATCAGGCATCTCCACATCCTTACAGGGAACAAACACTTCATCAGTGCTCTCACTAGGAAGGTGAAAACAAGTAACGAGTGAAGGACTGAGCAGAGAGGCCACATCTCTGTTTCACCCAGCAAACCCCTTTCTGCCTTTCCTGCCATCTGAGGGAACATCTGAGAGCTGATGGAGCACTGGGTGTCTGTCAGATTTTCCAGCAGTCTGGGGCAGCTCCCTCCCTGCCTCCCTGCACTCAGAACCTTATCAAACCCTCTTCCCCTGCCCTCCACCCACTGCCTTGGCAGCTGCTCGGGGCTTTCCAGGCGTGCACACCAGCCCAGCGCTGCAGGGATGGAGTTCTTTCCTTTCCCACACACAGAGCAAGGGAAGCACAGACTCTGACTCCAGAGGGGACTCTGCTTTCATGCTCCACCTTTTAACCTGTTGTGATACAGTCACGCAGAGATTTAGGGAAAAAATTCAGCTACAGCCCTTGTCCCCCTTGCACCTGCAGCCTCAGGTGTCCTAACCCCTGGCAGGAGGGATCCAGGTAAGCACACCTGGCTGGCAGTGTCCCTCGGTGTGGGGTGACAGTGGGTCAGGACGGTCCTGGCTCCACAGGGACACTGGGACCTGGCTGTGTGTGGCACATGGCACGTCACACCTGTCCTGTCACACCTGTCCTGTGGCACCTCTCGTGCTGGAGCCCTGGGCAGACACAGGACCCATCCCGGCCTCATTAAGGGATTACCCGGTATTTACAGCAAATCGCTGCAGGAAAACAGGGCCTGAAACAGCACAACAGCAATTAGCTGCTAACGAGGGTTCCCAGATAATCTACTGGACACTTGTTCTGCAGTCCTTAATTGCTGCTTTAGGTCAGCTACAGCAGCTAAGAGCCACAAAACCCCTTCATCAGAGGAATCAATCCGTGGCTGCCGATGGCCACAGCTGCAGGGCAGGGGGAATTCTGAAGGACTCACTGGGAACTCTCCTGGTGATGCACAAGGATGAGGAGCCCACCTCCAGCCCTCCAGCTTCCCAGAGTCACAGGGGACAGAGCCTGGAGAAGGGGGGTCCCTGCACTCAGGGGTCAGGCATGGGGAGCTCTCCTGAGGGGCACTGAGCTGCACCCATGTCCCCCACGCAGGGCTGAGGGGCTGCTTTCTTCTCTCATTCATTATTTTTCTACCTTTCTGCTTTTCCCTCTCCCAGCCTGTCCAGCCCAGGATGCACCACCTGGTTCCCATGCTCCAATAACTCCTGTTGCTCCCCAAACCCTGCACCAATGCTGATGGCAGATGACAGGCAGGGAAAGCAGAAGCTCCGTTTTAGGGGAAAAGTCATCAAGGCTGTTTACTGTTTGCTGTGTCCCCTGTGTAGAGCCTCTGGGATCTCAAGCACTGATGCAGACACATGTCTGGAAACACACTTGCTCTCTCTGGAGCCTCTCCAGTACTGAGAGGCAGAGGAAAAAGGCTGGAGCAGTGACAACCACGCTCAGCCATGCCCACACATGATCCATGGTGATTAAGGCTGGGGTGACACTTGAAGCCTTTTGCACCAGAGCTGTGTAAGCCACGGGCAGGGTGTTTCATGGCAATGTTATTCCCACAAAGCGCTGGCATTAGAGCTGCAGGCACCACAGCAAGAGGCAGCAGAGCCCCTGGTGCCAGCACAAGGCAGGGCTGTGCCCAGGAACCATGGGCTGACAGCTCTGGAGCCCTGGAACAAGGAGTGAGCAGAGACACCAAGCACAGCTCCTTGTGGAGCCCCAGCGTTATTCCCCACAGCCCCAGGGTCCTTCCCTGCACTCCCAGGATCAGGAGGCTTTAACAGAGCTATTTTCTCTGTGCTGCAACAGCAGGGCCCTGCTCCCAATCCTCTCAACGAGCTTTGCCTGCCTTGAACTAGATCAGGAGGCCAAGCCACTTCCCTGTCCAACAGATGGCAACTAAACCTAATCCACGAGCCCGGCCACGGGGCCCGGCAGCTGCCAAGGAAGCAGAGCCTTGTGACTGCCCCTCAGGTGAGGAGCTCGTGTCTCCTCAGCACTGCAAAAGCTTTGCACATCTTGCCCTTCCTGAGTCCTCCCCTGCAGAGGGCAGGGAGATGGTAACAGAAAATCAGGGATGTTTAACTCCTGCAGCCCTGACACGGGCACCAGGGACGGAGGATGCTCTCTCTGCAGCAGGGCTCACTCCCTTCCAGCAAGGAAGGGCATTCCAGCCCTGCCCACCCCCACGGATCACAACCAGCAGTAAAACTCCCACTCTTCTTCCCCAGAGCTGGCAGGGCATTCCCAGCCAGGAAGGAGGCTCAAAGTGGTTCACAAAGGCTGAACTTCCACCAGCTGCAAGTCAATGGCATCAACCCCCAATGAGCACTGTCATGGGAGCCCCCCTGCACCCCCTTCCAAAAGCAGTAGGACAGACCCTGAAGATGAAGAGCTGATCCAGAGACATGCATGCCTGCAGGTCTGGAATTGTGGAGAGCTCCCAGCTTCCACTGTGCAGGGTGCTCAGCACAGAACCCGCTGGGCTCCCCAGGAATACCCAGCACACACAGGCAGCTCAGCTCAGGCCAGCACTGCTTACATTCCATCCTGGAAAACTGCCTTCCTGCTTACTTTCACAGCTCTGACTGTTTATACAGAAAGAGCCTGGCCCCTGAGCTCCAGAAGGAGAAGAGGGAAGGAAAGCAGCTCAGTTGCTGTCTCATGGTCCCACCAACCTCTCTGCTAATTAAGCAACTCGTGCTGTGTGTGCTACCGACTTGTTTGCAACCAAAAGAAAACCTGAGCATATTCACAACGGCCCAAAACCCCACTGCTGAGTTTTCCCAAGCCAGCCCCAGAGGCTGGGGGACACTGCCCATGGCAGAGGCTCCTACCTTGGCCTTGCCCGTGCTCTGCAGGATGTGCACCAGCGCCGACGCCATCTCCTCCTTGTTCTTCACGCTCAGCGAGGGCTCCAGCACCGAGCACAGCACCATGTAATTGTTGGTGATGTACTCAGCAAACTCCTTGTACATCTCCATGGGAAGGATGCTCATGCTCTGGTAGCGGGATTTGATGCGGATCATGGGCCCTGGGGACTTGCCCTTGCCGGGGTTGGGGCTCACCACTGGGTACCACTTCTCCACAAACTGCCGGCCCGTCACCGAGCTCACGGGGATGTTCACCTGCCCGATGAAGTTGGTCTTGTCCTTCTTCTTCTTCTTGTCAGTCTCTTTGTATAAGTGCACAGTAATGTTTTTGAGCGATGGGAGGTTATTAAATTCAAAGTGCTCCCCCCAAAAGACATTATCAGTTTTCAATTTACAGGTAGTTCGTGCATAAAGAACGTCATCCAGGCATAATTCACACAAGTACTTTTTCTTAGCTGGCAGGTCCTTGGCTTCAATAATCCATAACTTTAACATATTCTCTACCCTTCTGCTGTTGTCCTGAAAAAAAGATGCAAAGAAAAAAAGGTCAATAAAACAACCCCATAAAGCCAAGCACAACAAAACTGGAGATATGAATTAATTATTTCGGATGTGCTAAATGAGCAGAGGCTTAATTACACTTTATTTTAAGGAAATACTGGCTCTCAAGAATTTGCATAATAACACTACTTATGTTAATTTTCCAAAATATCATCGTGCTCTCCATGTCTGTTGGTGCCAATTAATATAAGGAACAAGGGAGATAAAACCCCTCCAAATCATAAATGTACCATTTCCCATTCCCTGCCAAGAGGGCCTCTGAAGAATCCAAAAGAACCTCGTGGTCCTGAATGGTTTGTGCAAAGCAGAAGCTGTTACAGGTATCTCACAGTCTCCTCTTTTTTAGTAGAGCTGCTTTACAGCAGCACTGAGCTCATGCTATTTCCTGTAACACAGCAACACAAAGAGATCTGAACACACACCCAGGGATCACCTCATCCATGTGGGAATGCCACCACCAGTAACAGGAAAAAAAACGTAAAACCTCACCATACTTTAGGGCAGAAGTCCAGAGCACCCAAATTAATCACTGAGAGGAATCATGGGAGAGGGCATCCCAAGGGAGAATCACAACAATTCAGAGACAGAAATCTGCCTTGGCTATCTTTTAAACAACAACAGAGCCAAGAATACTGCGGATCTTTCAGAGCTCCCTCGTGATGCTGACCTCATCCTGGAGGAACATCCAGGGGTATTTGCTGCAGGAATGACTCCAAAGATAAAGCACTGGCAGCTGCACCACTACTGGGATTCTGCAAACCCTGTTTTGTTTGGAAACCCCTCACTGAAACAGCAGCCATGGCTTACTCTGCTCAGCCCAGGAGTCTGGGCAGGAACATTTCTGCTGGAAGTCCACAATGGGGTACTGTAGGTTCAGGAAGTACACACAGGAACTGCACAAGAACACTGAATTCCTGACAGAAATATCAAGTCAGATACTGAGAGTTTATTGTCTATGAACTCAAACAAAGATGGAAAGTCAGCCATCAGTTGCTGCAGGTTCTGAGATGATGGAAACACTTCCAAATGGATTTCCACTCATCACTGCACCTTGAGGCCACAGTGACATGCCCAGCCCCAACTCACATTCCCAGGAGTTCTGTCATGCTGAGTGTGAGCACACAAACCTTGCCCAGCCCTCTCAGGTCAGGATCACCAGGAAAAGCCCTTGGAAAGCACTGGAGCCACTGACCTCCCCCAGAGGAACTGTGCTGATGCTGCCAGAGGCAGAGGGGCACCTCTCCCCTCCACTGCTCACACTCTGGTAATACAGGATATCTTTCATTCTGACATTTGCCAGTGTGCTGGCAACAACAAACCCTGAGACAGAGGGCCCCTTTAGAACCCACCAGCCTGGCCTGAATTAGTGTGCACAGCCAGGAGGAGCTCACAGAATCCCATCATTTGTGTCCTCTCTGACCAGCAGCAGACTGGTTGAGATCATCAGCTGTGGAATCCTGCATTAATCCTGACCAATCTTTGCAGCCAACTCCAGGACAGCGGGGAAGAAGCAGCAGTTTTATTTTAGGATGTACTTAGGTCTTAGTGGGCCATAAAAATGCATGTTGGGTGTCCCTGTGTTCTAGTGCAGAGAAGGATTTGTTCCTGTAAATCCCAGGAGATGACTCTGCACCTCGACTGGCTGGGGAAGGGACTGAAGGGAGTCCACTGTCGCCTCTGAAAATGGAAATGTGAGCTCGTCCATCACTAGAGCAGACTGTCAGGAGCTGACACGTGAACCCTTCACACTGTTCAGCCTTGTGACTCTGCTGGCAGCTGCCTGACATCTGTCCCACTGCTACTGGGAGGTGAAAGTCCTGTGGAAGGGGCAAGTGCCATCAGTAACACTGAGGATTCTTCAGGTCTGATCAATTCTTAGCAAGAGCTGAAGCAGCATGTGCTGAGAAGAGAGGGCAAGGAATAATTGGCGCTTGTCTGTAAATATAATTGTGGAAGAAAGCAATATGGAAAAAGGCTGACCCAGAGTTCCACTTACTCACTCCAATGACAATACTTCCCCTGCTGCTCCCATGCACTGGGCTATAAAATGTAATAACAAGGAACTGGAGTAGAGCAGAGGCAATTGCTGGCAGGCACTACCTTGTTGGGGTGCACGGCACGCCGCAGGTTCTCCATCCATTTATCTCGCTCTGCCGCCGAACGACACGAGAAGCACTTACTTCCTGATGAAGTCGTCACCTACAGGGAAAGGAACAGGATTATGGCTTGACCAGCACACTGCAGAGTGTGGCTGGGGGGAGAGGGGGGCTTGGGGAAGATGCTAGTGGATTTTTTAAAATTTTTTTTTAAAGTAAACAGCTTTACCCAAGCATGAAGCAACAGCCCCTAAGGCTGGCGGAAAAACAGGACAACCCTGTATGTCACAGAAATAATCATAGAAGCAAATTCCAATTACTTCTCCTCTTCCACACCAGAAAACACCAGATAATGGGCCCCATGCTTGTGATGCTTTAAACCACTAAGTTCCACAACTGAGAGAGTGCAAATCCTTAGATGAACTAAAGATAAATTGGAACTCGAGTGGTTACTTGGCATTCCTCCAGGCTCAGCCCAAAGTCTGTGACAGTAACAACCCATTCCTTGTTTCCAGCAGAACACTGGGTTCACAGAGGCTGCTTTCCCACCCTCCTCCTCCATGTCCTGAGGCTCCTGGAGCCCTGGATGTGAAGATCTGGGGACAGGTGTGTACACCCCACTCCTGGCTGTGGTACAGCTGTACCAGCTCATGGCCCAGCTGGGGATGGTGCTGTGAGCCTGGAGTGCCCAGGGGAGCTTCCCAACCTGGACATGGCTGGAATTGCTGCTGAGCCCTCCTCTCACGCTTCCAGGTTCATCCCAAGGGATTCTCTGTAGTATTTGTGTGACTTTCTCTTGGGAGTTCATAGCCAGGGTTTAAGTAACACACTCATAGCAGTGACATTTCCAGAGGTGCAAGTGCCCCTTATGGCTCATCACCCTCCTTGCTATCCCAAAGAAACTCAATTCTGCTGAGCCCATGGAAGCACCACTGTCTGGCAGCCCACAATGACAGGCACCAAATTTCTTCCCTATGCCTCCACACCAAACTTCCTTGGCATCAAAGCCAGAGCTCCCTGCACCTGCTCCTCACACACAGATGTTGCCCAAGCTGCCATCTCCTCCACACGTGCTGGTCCTGACCACCAGAACGTGGCTCCAGCTCTCTGCCCCTTGCTTTTGCTTTTGTCCAGCAATATTCACCATGTTCAGCTCTGCTGGGAGGCTGAATGGACCTGGCTGGTGCTTTAAATAACTCCCCTCTGAGCTTCATTTCCGCCAGTCTCAACCTGCAGAGTTATTTGTGAGTGCTTTATCATCTCCCAGTGTTTGTGTTTACACACTGTGCACTGGGTTATCAGCTTCTGGGAGACACAATCTCCTTTAATTTCATGTATCTCCCAGAAGCCCAACCTGTTCTTACAGCAGAGCTGGCACTTGCTAAGATTTGTCATTAGCAAACCTCAACGATAAGCTGAGCACATCCCTTCCTTTGAACACAGAGCAGGGCAGAGTGAGGCCTGTTCTGTCTTTACATAAAAACGCAAAGAATCTTCCAGCTCTGGATATTCCAGAGGATTTCCCCTTCAGACAGACACTCCCCCAGTCCTTGCATGCTTTCATACTCTCCCTGTAAAACACATTCTGCTGTGCACAAGCTCTCCTGTAGCTCCAAGAACAGACTCCATACCAGCAGGCACAGCAGTGGGATCTTTCCAGCATCCTTTCACACTCCAGAGTATTTCCAGCTCCTTCAAACTCTCCCCTGACAACTCCCCTGCCTCATCTCCTCTGCTGCTGCCCAAGCTCCTGCTCCCCCCTCCCTGAGAATTCCCACACGGAGCTCTGCAGGCACACAGGACTGTCACTGCATTTTCTTGCCACATTTAGGTAAACACATGAATTATCACTGCCAAATTAATTATTCCATTTTAAACCAATTCTAAATTAATCTTTCAAAACCTAAAAAACCTGTAACTGTCATACTGAAGTGAGAGAAGGGGAGAATGGTGTGTCAGATATGAAGTGTGTCTTGGTCTGATGGGAGCTGAAGATCACATCTACCATGTGTGACCAGAAATGTAGTTTTCCCCAGATCTGCAATCAGATCCCAGCTTTGAGTTTTGACTTAAATATCACATGGCATTAATGATCTTTTTGAGATATTAATTATCTTTATAAAGAGAGTATTCTGGTCTCATCAAGATTTTGGATATGCTGGAATACTGTTCATGTACAGGATAAACTCAATTAATAAAACTCATTAATTTCTGAAATGTTACTTTTCCTGTTCATTATCCCCAGTCCTTGGATGGGTGATCTGTTCAGACAGAATCTTGTCCTTTTTAAGACAGTCCTGAGGTGCAGGGTGGCTTCACTTGAAGGGACATGCAGGGAGCAGCAGGGCTGATAACAGCTCCTGGAGCTGCTTCCCTGGTGCCCAGAGCAGTTCCCAGGGCTCAGCTGCATCCCAAGGGCCACGCCAGCAATGGCCAGCGTTTGCACAGCTGGATCAAATTCACTGCTGCTAAATTTAGCTCCACTAAATTCTCCCTTGCTGAGGCAAGGCCAGGATGAGGCAACAGGCTCAGTTGTACTGGAGCAACCACAGTTTGTGTTTCCCTCAGCTGTGTCCTGGGACAACTCAGGCACAACCGTGCAACGGGACAAGGCTTTGGTCTGCCAAGACCTGAGAGAGCCCCTCAGCCCAAATGGCCCTGCCTGGCCCAGGACCCCCAAAAGCCAGGGCTGGGCTCTGGGAGCTGGCTCTGAGCCTCTGGCACTGGCTGAGATGCCCACTGTGCATTTAGCACACCCAGCACGTGCAGTGGCATGGCATGATTTGCTGACTGAGGAGTCTTGCAAGGAGAAAGAAGATGATGCTGAGTAATTTAAAGGAAAAAAAAAAAAATCAATGAAGGAAACAAGTAAATACCGACTGCCAAGTACTCAGCAAGTGAGAAAAAAGCAAGTTTCACAAAACTAAGCAAGCAGAAAAAGCCAAAAGCAGCCTGTGGAAAAGCCCTGCCTTGGTGCTGACTGTGCTCCCTGGCCGAGCACGTCTTAATGCAGGGTGGCAGAGAGAAGGGAGGAACAATTCACAATTCCCTGCACCTTCATCCACCAGCTGCCTCCCAACGAGCCACTTGGTTGTTTTCCACTGCAGATGGCTTTGGCACCTCTCGCTTTTGTCTGTGTGCTGCCAGCTCCTCTCCCAGCCCGCTCTGCTCCATCTGCAGCCGTGTCAGATCCTCCTGGGGGAGGAGCAGTGCCAGGTGAGCCCTGTCCCTGTCCCTGTCCCTGCTCAGCTACCCCCGTGCTGGGTGAAATCCCAGCCAGGCTGGCAGTGCCCAGCAGCAGCTTCCCCTCAGCTCTGCCTGTTCCCAGCACACATCCCATGGGAGCAGGGCCACAAGAGCCCCAACAGGCAGGGATGAGGCAGCAGCACCTTCCCCATGCACAGCACACACAACAAACAGCTCAGCTGCCCTCACCCCTCTCAGCTGGCATTTCCTGGGCAGGGCTGCTTTGCCAGGACAGCCCCTGAGCTCCTTTGTGTCCAGCAGGACGCAACTGGGGGCTGCAGTCACTGCCCAACAGGGACCTCAGATCTGCAAACTCATTCCAGTGCTGAGCTCACTCCCAGCTTGGAAGAGCTCTCAGGAGACACGAGACCCAGGCACTGACACAAAATGCCATTCAGCTCTCACCTCAGTCCCTCCTGGAGCTTGTTGGTGAGCAGCCACCAGTGACAAATCAATGTCCCTGTTGTTTCCTGGCATTCTTCCTCTCCTCTGCAGGGTTTGCAGAACAGCAATTAACAGGTTCTTTTTTTATAGTGTGACTTCTCTTTATCCAACTCACTTAACCCCAACATTTTCTTCCTCCTTCCAAGTGCATGGCTTGTGTAATTTCCCTCTCATTCAACTTTCTACAAGTTCTGTTCGTATCCCTTCCTCTCCTCTTGTGGGCTGAACAGAATTGGTAAACAACTCTTATATTATGGATGTCACATCCATTTTCCATCTAGCTTCATTTTATCTTTCTTGAGTGGAATGCAATAGAGGACACATAATTTAAAAAACTGTTCCCCTCCTGACCCATTGCACTTGCTCAATTCCACAAAGAATGAACAGCACTGCAAAATTTATACCCCAGCCAACTACGGAGTTTATGTTTGAGGCTATTTTTTGTAAGACTGTTTTCATGATACCCACTTACATTTTAAGAAATAGATCTTTTAACTCACTTATTTCAAAATGTGCTGTTTTCAGCAAAGAAAAACGTCTTTATCTGTTCCTCTTGAACACTGACATGTGTTCTCATCCAGCACTGCCCATCCAAGAACAGCCTGCAGCCCCATCACCCCTACAGCACAATCCAAGCACAGCCACACCATTTATCTGCTTCTCTGTGCCCAAGCACAAACAGGTGTTACGTGCTCTTCACAGAAACACAAATATCCACCACCTTATTACTGTAAGAAAACCATTTCCCAGTTCTGTACCCAGCCACTGCCATAAGCAATAATACTTTGCCATCCACAATTCAGGACAAATGATTCCCAAGATATCCTGTACTGAATTACCCAGCTACAGCCTGGCTTGTACGTGTCCCACTCCCTCCTGCTAGCACAGACCTTACCACATGCCATAACAGATGTCAAAGTAATCTGAAATACTCACAGACTTTTCTATTTACCCAAACAAGGGAAGCTTCAGTTTTCTAGACAAAGTCCTCCACACTCCCACTGACAGCAGCAGGCTGGCTCTGTGACCACAAGTAATGTCTTTTGGAACACTGAGTAGGGATTAGCACTTCCCAATATCTGTATGAACATAAACTGTAGGAGCATAAACAAATTTATGCTCTGTGCTACGCAGCCCAAAGCAGTGCAGCACCTGTGCCAGCAGCTCTGCTGTGACAGCGCTTACAAGGAGCTCATTGCTCTGATTGTGTGGATATGATCCTCCTTGGAAAGATGGGAGCAATTTTCTGCCTCTGAAATGGTCTCTGTGTAGCAATTCTGAGCAGCAGTGTTTGGTAACAGGCAGGCCCCAGATGCCAGCCCACACCTGGCTCCCCAGCACAGCTCCTCACCTCAAAGCAGTAGTCTTGTCCCAGGATGCTGCTGTGGACTGGCTTGATGACCACTTCCTCCTCCATGCTGAGATCCAGAGCCTCAACAGCACTACTGGGACTGAGCAGGGACTCGTGGGAGCGCGATTCTTTCAGCCTCGGCATTAGATGGGATCTGGAGGAAAAACGGGACAGTGTCACTGGATGCTCTCCTTCCTGTGAGCAACATCTGTTAGCAACAACTGCACAACATTCCTGGGAACATTAATGAAATAACCAAGGGCCCTGAACACCAGGGCCTGCTACACTGTCCCATTTGTAATTTCTACTCTAAAGGTTCCCTGACAGTCAGTACGAGCAGCAGAACAATTTTTCCAAACTCTGAGGCAGTCAGGAGTCAATTCTTTAGAGGTCTGCACACTGTGGGGTCTCTGAACAACTGAATCAAACTCCACATGGGCACCACACCTGCTGAGGGAGACTTCCCTGGTGAGATGTGCTCCCAAATGAGACTTCCCAGGTGTGATGTGCTCCTAGACCAGATTTCCCTGTGCTGTGCAGCTCTGTGGGTGCACTGGGGGCCTCAGCAGCACCAGCAGCTCTGCAGCACCTGGTGCTGACAGAACCTCACCAAAACACCCACATCTGGCTCTGGCACCAACAACCTCTGGGCTCGTGTGCTCTCTCCGATTGTCACACACATCCCTGGGATGGGGACAGTGTGGAAAATAAAGCTGTGATAGCCCTATTGATTGATCTAAATGCTCTGGAGTCCCACTGGCAGCATTTAGCAGCAGGGAGCCCACAGACAGTGAGCAGAGCACCATTTTTGAAACAGCCAATACAATCAATGGTGTTGTAACTCTTAAAGCAAACCAGAGAGCTCAAGGGGGAAAAAAAAAAGAAGAAAAAAGAAAGATAGTTAAGCACTCCTAGGGAAAACACAGCAAACCCATAAAGTGGCAAGGGAAAAAATAACTTGAGTGCAAAGGGAGCAGTGCCTTCCCTACAGCCTGCACCACATCAGATGCTGGAAACTCTGACCTTTAAAAGCTCTGGCAAGCACTCTGGGGGCTCCCAAAGAGCCCAAGTGTCCCTGTCCACAAAGGGAGCGTGACGCCTTCTCCAAAGGCATGGAAGGACAATAAGGGGAGTTTGTGATATTCTCAGCATGGTCTTTCATGAGCCCAACAACAATGCTCCCAGTATGCTCCCAGCTTGCTCTGATGTGTGTGTTGGGTTTTGTTGTTGTCCAGAATGAAGCTGACCAAAACAGAGAGAAATGTCAACAGTGCATGCAAAATTCATCGCTTCCAGTAAATCTCACTGCAGGCTGGATCCAGAAAACAGCCCAAGCAGATCCTCAGATAAACAGCAGCAGCAGATGAACAGGTGCTTCTCTAGATTTGCCATTAAGATTCAGGCCATGCATGAAGCCCCAGGTGATAACAGAACTGCCTGTGGCTGGTTCCCTGCCTGAGCTGCTCCATGGACAGCTCTGAGTGCCAGGGCCACCTCCTCCCCAGGGACACCTGCCCGAGGGCTTTGGGACATTTCCCAGCTGTGGTGACACCAGTAAAACATCAGCAGGACAGCCACCAGCACAGGGTTTCTGAACAGGGCCTCAGGAAGCCCTGCTGGGGCTGGCACAGCCCTGTGCTGGATCACAACCCCAGGCTCCCAGCAAAGGCTCTCCGTGCCATCAGCAACCCTCTCAGCTGCCCACTCACCCCACAGCTCTATGGCGAGTAAATTGATCTTTAGGAACCCAGCACAGTCATTTCCCAGTACTTTGTGGCAATTTTACACTATTTTCAGGGAAAAGGGTCCCTATCCTTTTCCTCTGAATGATACCGTAAATTAACTCTAATACAGGCAGACAGATCAAGTTACCTCTTGGATGCTGAGTGCAGAACTAATATCCAGCAGCTCAAGAACTGACAGTACAGACTTCTTATCCAGCCCAGATAAGCCCAGAATCAAGGCATTTCTGCTAAATCTTATTTTCATATTTTACAGAGGAAATTAGAAAAGGTAAATAACCAAGCTGAGACTTGCATTCTTGTATAGACAAATATAAATCCTGATAAAATAAACCACAACTCGGTACGTCACCGAGCTGCATTGCCCCATGCTGGCATAAGAATTTTTGTAAAAATTAAAACAAAACAAGTCTATTTTTCATTTAAAACTACTGCAGCTGGAAGGCCATGGGTGGGAATGCAGATGTGCAATCTGAAGGACTACCAAGGGGATGTTTCTCAGGACATATTACACTCTCACCAGATTCAGCAAATGTGTGTTTATATCCCTCCACGCTCTGCTGAATGCCTCTGGGAATCCTAAAATGAATGGGACTTTTTTAGGGAGGTTATTTGTCAGCTCCTTGCCTCAGCAGGACCTGCTCCCATGATGTGTCTCAGTCCCGAGCGGCTGCTCGGATCCAGCCCAGGTCAGCTGCACACACGTTTCTCACCAGATGCTGCTCTGTGCAGGGGGAGCTCTGCAGGTCTCAAACCAGCCCTAAAAACCCAGCATCTGTCTGTGTATCAAGAGCTAAGTGGGGAGATGTCATTAATTAGAGCTGCTGGAAGTCTCAGCAGCAGGGATGAGCATCTCTCTGCCAGAGCAGCCCTGGCAGGGCAGGAAGAGCAGAGCCTCCTGCCAGGGCTCAGTCCCACCTCTGTTCCACCCCCTGCCTTCAAAGGGCACACGGTCCCTTCACTCTAATCCCTGTTCCAGGGCAGAGAGCACCCGTGTCTCTCGATGACATGGCACTGTGGCAGCAGCCCATTTACAGGGAAGCATTTGCCAGTCCCTGTTGCTGCTCCCACAGACTTCCCCTCGTACCAGCAGCAAGAGAAAGGCTCCAGCTGCTTTCCTGAGAGCAGCACCCACAGTGACAGGGACACCTGAGTCCCTGCAGACCTGTGCTGTCCATCAGCCATCCCAAAGAGCCAAACCCACCTGGAACACCATCTGCTGACAGAGAACACACACTTCCAGGATGACAGAGGTGCTCTGCTCACATTCATTCCCCCACCATCGCTGGGAAGGTGCTGCATGTGGGGCCAGCTCATCTCCTGCTCCAATAAGTCACTGTGTATTCCAGGTCCTGTCCTGGTTTACGTCAGCTGATCTAATTCCAATCCTACACCTTTGTTTTAATACTGGGAACGGCCAGCTGCCCAGAGCCACCTCACAGCAGGAACCCTCTTTCCAAACAGCACATTCAGTTCTTTTTGCCAAGGGCCTTTTTTTTAATCCCTTTTTTACTTGCCTAAAGTTCAGTTGAAATGAAGGGGGGAGGGAAAAAAATCTCATAAAAGACCACATTAGTTCTAAAGAGAAATAACATTACTGCTACCGGCACTGACCTGGCGAGTCCTGCGGAGCAGCAGCCAGTCTTTGGTTATTAAAGAAAGAGCTCTGCTGCCCGAGAGCAATCAGAGAGGACTGTTGTGCTAAATAATAAAAGTCATAAAACATTACCATGTGAAGGGATGTATCCCCTCTGCCCGTGCCCTCCACAGCCACCTGAGTATCACCAAATCCAACCAGGACCACGTGGACTGCAGGGAACACTTGCAAAAACAAGCAGGAGAGGCAATCCATCCTCTGCCCACCCAACTCCAGGGCTGGGTTTTGAGCAATGGAGGCAGCAAACAGCACTGCAGAGAGGCAACTCTGTCAGTCCTCATTTCAGAGCCTCACCTGCCTGAAACTACCCGGCTGCTCCTCCTGTGGTTTTATGATGAAAACCTTCCGATTATTTTTGAGAGACAGAAACAAACAGAGAACCTGGTGGGTGGCTGCACAGGGATGGAGCAGACACAAAACCTAACACTGAAACACAGGGAGGGAAAAAAATGAAGAGTCTTTCTTAAATTTCCTACTGTTCTGCTCTGAGAACACGAGCAGATTGAGGAATTGTGAAGGAAGTCCGGGCCCTAAACTGAAGAAGTCCCATTGACACCAGCTGCAGAGCTGGCAGTGTGCATGCTTCCCCAGTGGCAGAAGGATTTGGTCTCCCAAATTACAGGTTTGACTCTGTGACACGTCTCCTGGCCAGGAAAGGTTCCCTGTGTGCAGCTTTCTGAGGCTGACAGTTCTTTTCTGCGCCCAGCTGGGCACAGGTTCCTTAGGGCAGCCCTGCCCAACAGCCCGGCACATCCACAAGCAGCAGCGAATCGAAATCTGCCTCCAGCCCGGGGATTAGGGGCTTGTTATGACTGAGAACAAAGTGCACAACTCCAGTAAATTGATTTGCAACATCAGATGGGAGAAGGATTTTAGCAGTTGCAGATGGGATAAATCACCCCCATCCTCTGCCAGCGCCACCCAGGAGCTCTGCCCGGTGCCACCGTCCCTCCTGAGCCTCAGTGCTGCTGCTTCACCAGGGACTTGTGCTCCGGTTCCCGCTGTCCTGAGCTCTCCCCAGGGCTCGGGTGACCCCCCCGCCAGGCCCAGCTTCCCGCTGACCTCCCGAGCGCTGCTGCACGCTCTCATCCCTTCCTCCCCTGTGCCTCATCCTGCTTCAGTGTAACAAATAAATATGAAAGCGATGCTGTGGGAATAGCCACCGCCAACAGCACACCAGAGGACTCGCAGGCTTCCAGGAGATGAAGAATGTTTTTTTTCCTGTAGAAGAGGAGGTGGGGATGGAGTCTCAGCATGCAGCAGCACACCCTTCTCCACGTCCTGCTGCCCTGAACTTCCTCCTGCCGTTCCCTGAACTCCAGCTGCTGATGTCTGCCTGTCAAACGCTGCTCAGCACACTCAGGATGGGAACCTGGCGTTACAGGTTGCCCTCACTAACGCAACACCTTCCCTGAGCAACACAAAGGACATGTAATTAAATTTATTAATGCCTGCCCTTGTTTTCAGACTGTTCTCAGTTTCAACTGGCAACAGGATTAATTACATTCAGAAGGACTCTGTCAGCTCATACCGGATTCCAAACGTTGTTTTTGCCAGAGCAAACCTGAAGGATGATTTTAACCTGTGACATTCACCTAAGCATGGGTGCCACTGCAAGGTCTGTCAGGGGCAGCCTGCACACCCAGTACAGGACAACCAGCAAGGACACCGATGGCATTTGTCATTGCAAGAGGAACTGGGAAAGCAAGGAAAGGGCATCAGGAGCAGGATGCAAAACGTGATCAGAAATACACCTGAATTTCAGTCACCAAAAATGTTTTCAAGAAGCCTTTTTCCCATAAGCAGAATGGCATCAACACGACATTTTCAACCGAAATCAACGCTTATATTAAAAAAACCCTTTTTATCACATCTGCCTAAACCAGCCTAAATAGTGCCAGATCTGGTGACATCTGATGCAAACAGCAGTGACAGATCCACCACTCCGATCTGGAGTCCGAGCCACAGCACAGCCCTAGGAACAAGTCATTGCCAAAGCAGCGGCCTCTGGAGCGAGCAGGGACCGTAGGGCCTCAACAAACACCTGGGCCACGTCCATGGCAGCAGAAGCAAAACCGGGACGCAGGGAGAGCCAGAACCCCCAGCTCCCTGCCAGCACTCCCGGGAGAACTGCGGGGATGCTCCCCAGAATGACCACCTTGCACGGGGGGAGCAGGGTGGGGATAAGGGGTTTGATTTCTATCACCTAAATTTTGCGTAACATCAGTGTGGAGGCGGAATCTGGACAAGGAGGCAGAGGCGAGGCAGGATGTGTCCTCCTGGACCAAGCACACGGAAATGGAGCCGCAAGGCCCATCTCCACAGCGCGGCTGCCGAGCCCGGCCACGGATGATGAAACGCCGCCCAGGATGAAAACAAACCGCGAACGCACGGAACGAGGGACGGAGCGCGGCCGCTCATCCCCGGGCCGGGCCGGGCCGGGAGCGGCTGTCAGCGCCGGCCCCTCCAGCGCGGCGGCCTCCGCGCCCCGGCCCCGGCCCCGCTGCGCGCCCGCAGCCCCCAGATCCGGCCCCGGCGCCGCCGCGCTCCGCACCGGGCGCTGTCCGGGACCCGCCGCTCGGGGCGCGGAGTTGGCGCTGCCCGCTCAGCCCGGGCACGGCCCCGCACTCACCCGCAGGGCCCGGCCCCCGCCGCGCCGCCGCCGCCGCCGCGCCGCCGCCCCGCTCGGGCTGGGCCATGCCGCGCTCCCGCCGCCACCGCGGGCGGGGACCCCCGGCCCCGCCACCCCGGCCCCCGCCCCGGGCCGGCCCCGCCGCCGCTCCGCCCCACCGCGGCCCATTGGCTGCGCTGTAGCTGGGCAGAGCGCCCCGGGCCCGCCGCCCCCGGAGCGCGGGCTCGCTTTGGGGGGCTCCGGGTGCGTTTCGCTCTCCGCCGCGGCCGGGGGGTCCCTCCTCGCCTCCCAGCAGCGCCCCGTGGCCCGCGGTCCCCGAGCCGCTCACCCCTCGCCTCATCCCGCCTCTCCCGCCCGTCGCCCTCATTCTGTTGTGATGAACCGGGTAAAGCGCAGCTCTCCGCGAGCCCGAGCCGTGCGGCGGCTCTCCAGGACACTGCTGTCCCCGCCGCGCCCCCGGCCCGGCGCCGGTAGGGGAGGGCCGGCGCCGCCCGCCCGCCCGTCCCTGCCCTCGGCCGCGCACCGCATTCCTTTCCCGTTTCGGAGAGCCGAGTCACTGACCTTTGCAGCAGCGCGATCCACAGCAGGGAGTAGCGCCTGCAGCAGCAGCCGGCGGCCCCCGCGTGAGCCATGGTCCGCACCCCGCACGGAGCGCGCCCGCATCGGCGCGGAGTTCACCGGGGGGCTCCCGGCCGGGATCCCCGGCGGGGTCCGGGGCCGCGGGGCTCAGGCCCGGGCGGCCTCACGGAACGCGGGGCCCGAGGCAGCAGGTGAGCGGCACAGGAGCTGAGAGGCAGCGGAGAGGAGACGGGAAGGCTGCGCGGCATGGTCCCGCTGTCCCGACTGCCACCATCCTCTGCCAGCCCACGCCGACACGTTCCCAGAGCCAGACTGCTGCTGTCATCCTGGCGTATTCAAATGCCTCCATTACTCATCAAGAACAAAGTAGGACTATCTAGTAAATGAAAAACCACCACATGGCATTGTCCCCTGCCTCTTACTGATGGCTGCTTCCTCGTCCATTTTTCAAAGGCTACTGTCCATGTCTGCAGCAAAGCCTAAATCCCGCAGCTCATGCGAGAGAAAGCCGGTACCCGGGCTGCAAACGCTGGTCAGCTTTGGAGGGGCAAACGCCAACAGCGGTGCACATCCCCAGGTGACAGGAACACTCGTGGTCCCCCCAGAGCACGGGAGAAGGAAGCAGATCTCAGAGTGAGAGACGGGCAGCTCCTGCCCGAGGCAGCAGGCACAAGTGTCGCCTCCTCCAGGGGCACACAAGTCGGATTCCCGGACAGACCATCCCTCCAGCCAGCGCCACCGTGCACGGTGCTGACAAACGAGTCAAAATTCACAGGTTCTCTGCCCAGTTCCAACACTAACTCTCTGCACAGCCTCCCCTACCTGCCTCTCCTCCTCAGAGAGGTGGCCGTGACCCTCTCAGTGCCGAAGGATCCAGAAAACGTCAAGCAGCATTATCACAGAGCTTGGCTAACAAGGAGCGCGGTCACCTAAGGCCAGTGGGGTCCCTTCTTCCTTCCCAAGCAAACTGGTCCCCAGCGTGCCCCGGGGACAATGGCACCAGCTCACCAGCCACGCTGGCAGCAGAACACGCCAGTCTCTGCCTGTCCCACCTTCCCTCCCTAGTGGAGGACATGCAGACCCCCTTTCCTTTTTAGTCTGCAAACAGCACTCTGGATTTAGCATATTTTGCCTCACTTTTGCCTCCCCCATTCTCCCCACCAGCGGTTTGAAGTTTTC
This sequence comes from Sialia sialis, assembly GCA_009812075.1. Taxonomy (NCBI): domain Eukaryota; kingdom Metazoa; phylum Chordata; class Aves; order Passeriformes; family Turdidae; genus Sialia; species Sialia sialis. The sequence continues at coordinate 3,128,612 of VRYO01001183.1, read as the reverse complement.
TCACCCTTTGCTGGCAGATGCCATGCAGAGAGACAAGCTCGCTGTCCTTGATCTGCTTTTCAGGGCTTCTATAAAGTAGGGCACCAGATTCAACCCAGCGTCAGGTTTTTGATACATTGCTGGAGTAGCCAAAAATAATAACAGGCAGCTTCAGTCAATCTTCTCCTTCTCAAATCTGCAGCAGCAGCAGCACGGGGTCCTTTGTGTGGCAGAGTAAAAGTCCAGTGGCCGCCAGGCTGTGATGCTGGTCAGCAGTGCAGAGCCATTCCCATTCCCATTCCCGTTCCCGGGCTCCCCCGAGTCCCGCTCGGGGATCCTCACACGGAGCTCTTGCCTTGTGGGGTCCCCTTCCCCAGAGACATCCGTGTTTTGCTCTCTGTATTTCCTTCAGCAGCTTATCTCCGTGACTGCTGCGAAATGCTAAGGTCAAGTTACAGTTTTACCAAGCCTTTTATCGTCCTGGCAAGGCACGAAAACGCAGAACCTGAACTTTGGAACGAGCCTTCGCACCTGCAGTGGGTGGAGAGCAGAGCAGAGCAGACCCAAGGCAGCAGGAGCGGGAGAATTCAGCTTCTCTCTGCAGCCCAGCACTGCAACAGTGCCTGGTGCACACTCAGACGCTTCACTGGAAGGAAATACTGAACCCACTGAGCCTGCCCCGGCTCTGCTGGGACCTGTGGCAGCTCCAGCTGACACAAGCACCCAGCACAGCTCTGCTCCAGCTTCCACGTGCCAGCAAAGACCAGCAGGATCCAGCGAAAGAGCTCTGGCTGCTAGGAGCTGCCCAGTTGAATCCCCCCCTGTCCCAAACCTGAAATTCCAGATGGCTTGTCTGTGCAGGACTGGGAAGTGAGCCAGGCATCGGGGGATGAGGTAACATTTGACCTTAGAGCCTGTGGGACTGCACATTGATTCTCCACACTCACCTCAGCAAACGCCAGCTGTGTTTTCCCAAAGTGACATGGGGAGTGTCACTGTGCCCCTGTCCCATTGATGACTCAGGTGTCTAAAACACACAAACTTGTTGGGATACAGATCTGGAATGCACAGGCCCTCTCCCTCTCCGTGGTCTCCGGACCCATGAGGAGCTACAGAAAGAAACTGAAACTCTGCAGAGCGGGGCCTTGGGGACTGCTCTGTCGCTGTCCCCAGGGAGTGCCAGGCAGTGAGGGAACCACATGCCACCGAGTCAGTGTTCAAACACTGCTGCAGGGAGCATTTACTGCCACCAAGAATTGTACATCGACATCTCAGCTCATTTTGTCCAAGCCAGGGTTTATCCAGCTCCCTTCCAGCGAGCTGTAGCTCACTCCTGGTGTGCACAAGGAGTTTCCCTGCAGAGAGCTGCTCCCTCTGTGCAGGAGGTGACACGGGGTGCATGGCACACTCAGCTGTCACTGCCCCTGCAGTGCTGGCATTGTCCCGGGCACTGTGTGTGACTCCACCCCACCCCTTCTCCACATTTACACCTCCTGCTCCCGATCCCAGCGCCACCCACCCTGCTCACTGCTCAACAAATGGCATCTATAAAGCGAAGACACTGTGCCCAGCCAGGGCAGGTAAAGAGTATTTTTCCACGGGTTATGAGAGGAAGTTTTCCATTCCCAGTTATTATCTGTATTATTTACAGTAGCCTTTTCTTGGGTCACGTTTTCTCCTCGGTTCTGACTCTGGTTCCTTGGCTGGGCAGAGGAGGAAGGGCACAGCTTTGCCTCCAGCAGCCTTTCCACACTCCAGCCATGTTTACCTTTCAGAGCAGCTATTAAACCCAGATATCTCTCACTTTTTATTGACTGTGAAGCCAGTGCTTTGTGCTTTATGACCACGCTGTCTATCACTGGGAAACAAACAAATTCCTAATAACCATAAGGAGTCAGCAGGGGAAGGGATTGTGATTGTCCAGATCTACTCCAAATTTACAGTTAAAATCAAATAGTTGATTTCATAAATGCACTTGAAGTTTGAACAGTCCCATATTGCAGCACAATTAACATTACAATAGATGGATGTCCACAGGCTGTTACTAATTGCTGCATTGACCCCCAAAGCTGAGCTGCAATGGGGCAGAGTTGACTTGAGCACCCCTGAAAAAATGGGGCACTGTTTCAATAGTGTTTGCCCTGAAAGAATATTTCCCTCTGCCTCCAGCCCCCTTTCACAGCACCCAGACAGTGCATCTGACTGGCCAATTTCTCTTTCTGTTTATAATTAGCTTCACTTTTCTGCTCTCCTGGATAAGCATTAGACTTTCCTCTAGGAATGTAATCCCAATCCACAGGAAACCTGTCTTTACTGAGATGCCACTCATCTCTTCTGCAGGTTTTATTTAAAACAGAACATTGTTATTAGCAGCAGATTTTTCTAAACCTTTTTGTGAGGTCCCATTCCTGCAAACATCCAATATCATTCTGTGTGATTAGTCTCGCTTCAGAGACACCACTTAACATTCAACCACAATTTGAGCCAAGGCATTTGCAGGAGTCAAGTTTTGAATTCCAATCTAAACTACAGAGGAGTACCATTGGCGAATGACTTTGAGCCTGACAAACACAAATAGATGTTTTAGCATCTAAACTACATTTTCCTGTGATTTGTCCTTCTGTCTAACAATACTGGCCTGCATAATGGCTTCAGTTTAATAGGGAAGAGCTGACTGATGATGATGTTCAACAAAGTGATGTTCTTAAAAAGCAATATCAAGAAAATGCAAAATTTATAATCAGAATAAAGTTAGGAAAATATTATTTTGCTGCTGCTGAACTTCCCTTAAAGAAAAAAGAACAAAAGCTCTAAGCATTACAGTTTGTTTGTGGTTTTTTATCCATAGCTGGCACCAGGATATCTATCTGCCTTTTAGCAAATCTGCCTCTATCTGCCAGATTGCTATCTGCCTTTTAGCCAGAGAGGTTTTAGTACCTTTAGCATCTTCTAGGGATGGATATAAAGCACATCCTTCTCATGGGAACCTTCTTTCCAGATGGAATGAGAGGTTCTTTTTCTATGGCCTTTTCTGGGAATGGCCCCTTTGCTTCTTTTGGAGCAGAGTGAGGCACAGCTCTGCACCAAACCCAGGTCAGCCCCAGGGACTTTGTTGGACCATCCCGATTCTCACCATTCCAGACTCCATGAGCAGGGATTAAACTTGGCAGTACTGGGGTGCACTGCATCACTTCTCCAGCTCATTTTTTAAGTGCAAGTGTCATTACTGCATTCTCCATGCAATGCCAAGGGCTGCTACTTCCAGAGCTGATGTAAAAATTGTTATTAAAACTTACAAACTGTGAAAAACTCTTAAAAAAAAGTCCAAATCCTGGCACTGCCCTAAATTAAATGACAGCCAGGAGCTGCCAGGGGTACCTGGATAAGCAGAGAGCCAAGCGTGCGTGCAGTCCTTATCCACAGCCCACACCTGCTGCTCCCTCCTGGAAGTTGCACTAATGAACACACTGTACAGCCCAGAGGATTGCAGATAAGGGTAAGGTCAGGGTGAAGACTCACGAGTGAAGAACAGATTGACCAGGGTTCATAAATGAAAGCCCCATTTTAAATCTAAAATTAATTTTTTCAATAAATTAGGGCAAGTGAGCTTTCCTGCAGCTCAGACAATGCAGCTTTCCCGGGATATGGACCACTGGCAGGAGGAGGAGGAGGCATGTGTGCTCAGGAATCAATGCTAATACCCTCAAAAATTAATCTCTGAAAATTGCTTCAATGGAATAGAGACCATTTCATATAAATCTCTGCATAGCAAGAGCTGACAGAATATCCCAGTGACACCTAGAGTAGGTGCAGAGTGAATAAAACAGGCTCTGTCTTTTCTTACACAGGGTTGGAGTGGTTTGTGTGCCTCAGTTTCCCCGCTGCAGACATGGGCTGGGACATCAGGGAGTCTGCTCGGAGCCAGCTGGGGTTACAGGGTGGATGTGGCTTCCCCAGGATGGAAACACCGCCTGTTCCATGGAAATGTGGATTTCAGCACCCAGGCAGGACTGCTCTCTCCAGGGCAGGGAGGCCATGGGGAGTGTGTTGCACTTGGGATGTTCTGGGAATGCCAATGTCTGTGCACCCTGTGCCTTCTGTACCTGCTGCACCGAGCCAGCCACGGGGGCAACAAGCCCTGCAGATGTCATTCAGCCCTCGCAAGAACAGAGACAATGCCAGTGTGTCACTTTGCTGCCGACAATTCACCGGGGAGCTGCTCCTGCCCACACCTCGGCACAAATCCTGGCAAAGGGACACAGAGCCTGGCTGCCAGCAAAAGGAGAAGGAGCTGCAGAGCCGCTCCTGTGAATGCCAGACACTCCAGAGCCAGTAAATCACCCTGAGCAGAAACACTTTGAACAACTTCTGGAGGGGATGTGGAGATTCCTGAACGAGTCCTCCCCATAAACATTTCCACCCTCATCTTCTAAACGAGGGAGCCAGAGGGGAGCTTGACCTAAAGCTTCACCCTGGGGAAGGGAAGGGAAGGGAAGGGAAGGGAAGGGAAGGGAAGGGAAGGGAAGGGAAGGGAAGGGAAGGGAAGGGAAGGGAAGGGAAGGGAAGGGAGGCAGGAGCAGGGGCAACCCCAGTTCAGGAGCTGAACAGTAGAAGCAGCTTCCTTTCCTAACCAAGCTATTTTAAATCAATCTAGTTAGACAGATGCAAAGCACTGACACAGATGCACTGAAACTGGTTTGATCCTTGCCTGAACAGGATTAACTTGCCTCAGTTATTAACCAAATTAAACCCAGCTCATCATCATTGCAAAAATGACTGTATTTTACAGTCACAGTTGTGCGGAATTTTTGTAGACAGAAGCTGGAAGGATTTTACTTTGTGACAAGTGTTCAGTGTCACCACAGAGCTCCCCACAACCCAGCCTGGCCTCAGTTAACTCCTGTGCCTGTCTCACCTGCAATTTTAGTCCACTCTTAATGTCTAAACCTACATTTTAGGCCATTAGCCTGTACTGATCACAGGAAGAGTTAAAACTGCTCAGACACACTAAGAGCCTGAGTTGATGTAAAGTAGATTGAGTTAAAATAAACAGAGTTGCACAGACACCTTCTTTTCTGCTGGGGTTCACTCCTTACTCACAGTCCTGGCTCTGCCTTTTCCATTCACCACCACTGGCATTACTCTGCCGGGTTAAATCTGCAGGGCAGAGCCTAAAAAATCTCATTTTACTTTCTTCTGAGAAAATGAAAAATGTTTGGATCTGGTTTAGATTTTGTTCTTGTATTTAATTTCTCAAAGCACCAATTTCCACAAATATTTTTTCTTCCTCTAATGGACTATAAAACCACCATCCAAGTGAGAAGAGCCAACAATCCCCTCTGCCCTGGTGCCCATCCTCTGAACTGCTGCCATGCCACTGCACTAAACCACTTTTTTCTTATCCTGGCAGATGCTGAGCTTAGGTCAAATCCCTGGGAATATGCAGGGTCAGCGTATGTTCTCATAAACAAAACTACAATCTGCTCCTGAGCTGATGAGGCTGCCCTGGATTTCCACGATGGCTGGGAGCAAAGCACAGCTCATGGTGAAGCCTGCACACAGCTCATGGTGGATGGAACCTGCACTCAGCTCCATTTGGAGCCTGCACACAGCTCATGGTGGATGGAGCCTGCACTCAGCTCCATTTGGAGCCTGCACACAGCTCATGGTGGATGGAACCTGCACACAGCTCCACTTGGAGCCTGCACACAGCAGGGAAGCCGGCAGGGGAGCAGGGGATGCGGGGAATGTCCCATCCCAGAGCCAGGATGAGCTGGCTCAGCTCCATCCCGTGCCTGGGGCTGCTCCTCCTGTCCCTGCCTGGCTCCAGGAGAGAGCCTGGCTGCTTTATCTGCCATTCCAGTGCACCAAAACTGAAAGCACCCAATGAGTTTCTAAATGAGCAAGCTCTAAACACAGTGAAAAAGCAAAGTCCATCCTGGTCTGGCCAGTCCCAGCTGCTTCCTGCTCCATCACAAACAGGAGCCACGAGCCTCTGATGTCACCATCCTGCACCAGCAGCATTAAAGCCTAAAATGGTTTCATAAAACATCTGGAGCCGTTTGAAAAGGACATTCTGTGTGGCCTGGAGCCCAGCACTGGGCTGAGATTCACTCTGGAGCTGTGCCTGCCCTCCCTGGGAAATCAGCAGCAATTCCAGGGATGGACCCTGGCTCGGGGAGGGACCGAGCACGGCTGGGCTGAGTCACTGCACAAAATCCAGCCCTGCCTCATTTACAGGGCACGAGGGCAGCAATGCACACTGCTGGGCTGGATGTGGGACAGGGACAGGGACAGGGACAGACCTTGCACAGCAGACTTCTGAGAGATTCAAACAATTGCCAAGTGAGAAACATGTTCCATGATTTCTTCTTTGGACACTTGAGAAAAGCAGAAGTGATGAGGATCTGTCTGGCTGATGGGAGGGTAAAGCAGGAATCTTCCCTGGGAGGAGGGATGGGTTAAATGCTGCGCTCTCCAACCTACAGCTCTTGTAAAATCCAGATGCACCAGCAGCTGCCACACAGAATACAGAGAATTTGGGAAAAGCTGCCAAGTGCCTTGTCTGTTAAGTGCCTACAACACTCACATCCATGTTACAAATGATGGGATAATAACTTAGATTTTTTTTTTTTATTTTTTTTTATTTTTTTTTTTTTTTTTTTAAGGGATTAGAGCTGGAGGAATGTCTTAGCCCAGTCCCCGGGCAAAAAAAGCAGTTTCAGTTCTGGGAGCTGCAAGGATGCAGCAAAGGACTGAACATTATATCCAAGTCTGCACATTGTGGTTTGGGAGAAGGTAATAAAAACCTCCCTGCATTAGGCTGATGTGCACTTCCTGAGTACAGTCCTGGCCTGCCTTTGACATGTGACTTCCCTTATTCTAGCCCTTAAACTTTATTATTTTATACACTTTAAGAAACAAAACAACTTTTAAATTCCTCTGCCTACAGAAGTATGAAAGCAACTTCTTCCTAAATGCAGAGAGATCCCAAGTGGAGCCAGGAAGCCACTTGAGTTGTGCACCATGAACACTTCCACGATGTGAATTAATAACTCTCTCTGAGGATTGGGAAGTGTGCCACATGCAGCATTTCTGAGTCCACAGCCCTTTTATCTAAGTTGTTTTTTTCCTTTATCCTTGTCTCCCTCCATGACAGTTTGGAGATTTTTGGCATCCAAACTGCAGCCTGGCTTGTCAAGCTAAACATCAACGGAGCCTTTATATGTACGTGAGAAATGAGAATAGGGACAAAAATAGTTATTAACTCTGCTTTTAGAATACTGAACAAGCAGAATGGCTGTGTGCCAGTGAAGGCAGGGTTTGGAGCAGTTCTGATCCACATCTGTGTAACAGTGGCCAGCACTGCTGGCCCCAGGGTGGATGGGAGAGTTTCCCCCTGTGCATGGTTCTGTCACCCTGATGATGCTGTGCTGGGGCAGTGACCACACCAGGAGGTGGCAAGGGACCAGTTCCATGTCAAACTCTTGGTGCTGCTGCACTGGGAGGAGAGGAGGCTGCTCCTGGGCACATCAGAGGGTTGGATCAGATCCAAGCGCGGGACCTGGGGACAGTGGGGACAGTCACCTCCCACTCCACCTTGTGACACTGGCAGGGATCCTCCCAGAGCCAGCAGCATTCCATGGAGGAGCCAAGTCCTTCCCTTGGCTCTCAGAGGGCTGGAGCCGTGCAGGGACCCTGCTCCCAGCACGGTGACATTCCTTCCCTCAGTCACAGCCACACAAACTGGTTCTGAGATGATCCCAGCTTGCTGCAAACGCTCAAACACGTTTGGAGACACTGGACTCCATCAAAAAGAGGTGATCCACGCCAGGGCTGAGAGAACAGAACGTGACCCAGGGACAGCCTTGGCTTGCACATGGCTCGTGGACAAAGCTCCTCTCTCCCTTGTTTGTCTCCATTGCCAAGCAGTGCCTTGCTCCCTTTATTCTGGCAAGTGTCTTCAGTAAAATGTACAAGAATTTCTCTCCATGGAGGGAATTTTAGAGGAGAAAATGGAAAGTGGTGCTGGGTGACCAGCTGGAGTTCAGCAAGGTGTGGAACGAAGTCCTGCAAGGCTGTTATGGATGGCAGAACACCCAGCCCAGCACTGCAGGATGCTGCAATACCTGTGCTGCACTTCCCATGGAATTTTAATTATAAACAGGAGTAATAGACATGGCCCAGATCCTCACTCACTGCCTGATGTCTTCCCCACTTTGAAAAAAAGCCACAAAAATCAGAGATGTTCAGCTCCCCGTTACAAGACTGCTAAAAACTCCAGCTCCTTTAGTAATTACTCTAAAATACTTTCAGACAGTTTTTAAAGGCATTAGTGAGATAAAATGAAGAAAAGAAATACTGCTGTTAAAGGTATGTTAACCATTCCCCTTATCATCCAGCCACTTTATTTTAATGAGGTTTGTTTTACTCCTGCTATTTGCTTTGTCACACAGTGCAAGTCTCTGAGTATTTCTGGGTGAGATAAATGACTTTGGAGCAGGTGGGGCTGGCAGTGCTGGGGCTGGTGGATGCCAGCCAGTCTGGGCATGCTGGAAAAGCAGTTGTCACTCATGCCCTGTGTCACAGTGGGCAAGCAAAGCCTCTGCTTCCATCCCAGCACAGCTCTGAGAGCCTCACGCCCATCCCACGAGTGGGAAACAGCTCCAGGAGCTTTATTTATGGTGATATTAAATATGCAACAATCATTCCCCAACATCAGAGTAATAAACAGCACTGCTCCATCTGATCTGGAATCAGCAAGCATGCTTCTCACATTCACAGGGAGAGACAAAATGCTGAATTATTTATGCTTTGACTGTGAACAAATATAGAGAAAATAAGTGAGTTTGGTACAGTGCAGCAGAGCAGATTCAGGGCAGATTATTGTTCATCCTTCAATCAAAACAGACTCTCTCATTACTCTAAACAATTGTTTCTCCTCCAAAAAAGTGGGTTAAGGAAGTCTAATTAAGGAATAAGTGGAATAATTTTGGGTATTTTTTAGATCTGACTACCCAGGTACAACCATCATCCCTCTCAATGACCGTGTAAATTGGGATACAGCACCAGCCACAGCAATTCCACAGGAGAGCAGGGGCTCTCACTTCCCAGGACGGGGCAAGATCCATTAGCTGGTAAGAGCAGATGTATTCCCAACTATGTTCTACAAGCTCCTTCTAAACCAAAAGAATTCAATATGGTCACCAAGTACCAAAGCAGCAAATTGGGCCATTCTGCCTCATATTTGCACTTCTCACCATGACCCACACTGTGCCAGGCTTCTGTGGGAAGCACAGGAGCTCTCTGAACACAGAGTGTGTGCTATGCTGAGCCTCAGCCCTGCCACAGATGGATTTTAAACGTCCCAGGAAGCTCTGTTATTAAATGAATGAAAGGAGGATACTCCAGAGCTGCACAGACACCTTCCTACTTTCCATATAAATGCAGGATCACTATTACACCTTCCACTGCCCTGAGACCTGCAGCCAGAATTAGCTGATGTTTGCTGTGCCCTGCTGACATTTCAAGCTTGGCAGGAATAAAAATCCACAGCCAAAGAGGTGCAACTGCAGGAGGAATGACAAGAATTCTGGGACAGCAATGCCCTCAGAGCCTGATTTTCAGCAGCCACATCAAGCCCTCTGCTACCCACATGTGTGTGCATGTGATAGGGAAGGGGATGAGATGGGAAAGAGGGGATGAGAGCTGTCCTTCAATTTCTCAACAGTTTCTTAACTTAAATCCTTCATTCTGAGCATAAGTACTAAATCAGGCTCAAGGAGGGAAAAACTTAATTAATCAGAGGTAGCCAAGTTCAAAGTGCGCCTGGGGTCGGCTTTATTGCTCCCCCTCACTTTGGAGGTGCAGGGTTTATGGATAATCCCTGTCTGCTGCAGAATGACAACTGTGTGATGCCGAGTATTATTTCCTGGCAGTAACTAAATTTGAAGGTCTCCTTTCCTTCCACTCATCTTTTTAAAGTTTAATATTGTCACTGAAATATAACCGAGGGCCATTTATAGCACAGGGTTTAAAACACCGTGCCCAGCCTGCTGCCACCAGCTCCAGCTCCACTTGTTCCCTGCAGACCCCCCTCACCCAGGCTTCTGCTCCCAGTGAAAATGGGAATTACTGGAGATGAAAAAGGGCTGTGTGGTGCCCTGAGGTAACAGGCCAAGCAAGGCCTCTACATCTCCTCAGTGAGTGCTTACTCCACGTCCAGGACTCTGCTGCTCAGTCCAGGGAGCTGTGTCACATAAAAACCACTTGATTATCTCCATAACAAACACTTGATTTTCTCCATGCATAGAATCACTCCACAATGTAACCAGTACCAAGAGCCAGCCATTACCTGATTAAACAGCAGCACTGATAACAGCATCAAAAGCAGAATCGGGTGTTTGTGGAGCACCTCCTTGGCAGCACCAGTCTGGAGACTCAGGATCTGATCCCTTCCACTGAGCTGCCCCCGGTGCTGGCAGCCACACATTTCCCTGGGGTCTGGAGCAGCCCCAGGTGCTGTGCCTGGAGCAGGGGGCACAGGGGTCTGTGCCCAGCAGCCCATTCCCCCAGCAGGGAGGGAGGATTTTCCCACAGCACACTCACAACTGGTTTTTTCCTGGCTCCCGAGCAGCTGGCAGCAGGGGAGTCACCCCTGGGTGTGTTTGGTGATGGACCATCCTGTTCACACACTCCCACCAGCCCCAGCAGGAGCACAGGGATGGAAGGAGCTGGCTGGGCCCTGGCCAGGGCTGGGCAGGTGCAGGAGCTCCCCAAGGAGAGATCTGTGCCAGGGACCAGCAACTTCCAGGGAAGCATCTGTTGAGCCTGGGATGGGCAGTTCTACCCCATACCTAAATAGTAAAGCCAGCATTTAGTTCCTTCATCTCCACACGAAGTATCTCATTTCAATTTAATTTCACAGTTGTAATGGATTTTTCAAAAATATTCAAGAACATATTTACTTTCCAACATCTTATTTCCTTTCACATTTGAAAAAACTTTCTATCTAATCCCTCAAGTCATCCTACAGTCTGAATAATTTCAGGTTTTTAATCAATAGCTGTCAGACTTGTCAAATTACTTTAGGGACCACAAAGCAATTTTTAAACATTCATAAACCCTCGTAGAACAGTTAAGTGCACTGAATTTTAAAAGAAAGAGGAACTGAATAACACTGATCAAATAGGATTATATTCTGGCAAATTATAAATTAGTTTTTTTATGAATCTTCTCACAGCTACTTATCTAGTGTCAGGATTCTTCTGCTGCAGGAAGAAGTGATTCTTCACCTCTAGAGAAAGGAGCCTTTTCTCTCCTGCCTCCAAGCCTCCTTAGCAGGAGCAGGGTGCAGTGCCTTTTTTGTTGTCCTTTTTGAAAGCAACATCATTACCCAGGCAGCTACCCAGGAGTTCTCTCCATCATCCTGCTGCCTGGGCCAGAGATGGCCAAGCTGCTGCTCCAAAGCTCTGCAAATGCATCTTGGCTCCTGGCATCCTTCCCAACACAGCCTTTGCTTCCCAGTGTGCTTCTGGCATGTGCATCTGTCTGACACGTCAGTCTAGAAATGAGGGTCGCCAAAAGTTCTCCATTTATTGGACATCTGTACCAAACCACAGCTTGAACCTTTTATGGGGCTGATTTTGCACATTGCAGGGAGAGTCAGACCCTGAGGTGACTGTGGGAGCCTGTGCTGCTGTTGCCTGTTGTGTGTTTGTTCTGGGAGGAGAGATCAGGAACATCTGAAGAAGTCAAACATGTTTCTCCAGAAATGACTTTACACACCACAGTCCCACGTCACCACTGCAGCGCCTTTCTTAAATTTGAGGGATGTGGCCTGAATAGGGAGGAAAAAAGGGAACTTCACAGCTACACTGAGAATGCTGGAAGTCTTCCAGGAAAAAGTGCAGCTCAGATCAAAGAGGAGCTGGAGGATGGTGAGAAGAAAGGAGCGTTTGGTGAGAAGAGAGGAATGCTCGGCTGGCCACGTTTGGCTGGCCACATGCAAACAAGCAAGCTGAACCCTCTGTCCTCCTCCTGCAGCTGCAGTGACTCCTCTGGTGCCCCAAATCTCCCCAGCCAGCCCTGCCCTGCTCCTGTCCCCATGGGAGGCTGTGTCCCCTGCAGCCCTGTTCCAATGGGAGGAGCTGGGAGCCCCAAGTGTGGCACTGGATCCACAGGACAGCAGAGACACTCCTGTCCCTTGGCTGCTGGACACAGGATGGGCAGGACAGGCTTCTCCTGGAGAACAGGGCTTGGCAGAGGGATCAGTGCCCAGGCAGGACTGAGGGACAGGACACACGAATTTCTGACATCCAGCTGACCTGGTTCTGACTGTGGTTCTGTGTCTGAACCATTGCTCTGGGAGCTGAACCTGTCCCAGCTTTGGGAAGCCTCCTTCCTGGAGCCCAGGTGGCCAACATCTGGCCCAGCTGTTTCCTCAGCCTTGAGCTGGGGCTGGGGCTCATTAGCAGCTCTGAGGAGATGGGACAGGGACTGCAGGAACTGCTTGGGAGCTCCGTTCAGCCAGAAATGTGGCATGTCTGACTGATTCACAGTTGTTCTTTTTTGTAGTTCGAGCTGAAGACACAAAAATTTTTCTCAATGAGAAAATCTCTGCAAGTTCTGAGGTTTTTGAGGTTTACTTTGCTTTTCTTAGTGAGGTGCTTAGTGGGTCTGTCAAGCTCAGACATCAAAAATGTGATGTTCTCATTCAGTTTTCTCTATATTTAGCTTGTTTTCCTGTATTTAGCTGATTGCTGTTTGCCCAGTGAGCACAAACCCAAACCTCAGAGCATTGTGATTAAGAATTTGATCTCAAGACCTAAAAAAATCAGTAAATAATGATAAATCTAAATAAACAGAAGTAGGACACTGAGCAGATGAGTTCAGTAAATGATGGAACAAACTTTTCCTTTCAACTGAAATGATTAATCCCCCTGAATTACACTTGATAAGGATTCAAGCATGTCATTACTTTGTCTTAGTAGTAATAATAGTAATAATAATAATAATAATAATAATAATAATAATAATACTTTTTGTTGTGAGATATCCTGATCAGGGATTTGTTGAAGAACATTTAATGTCAGGGCTATTTCATTAAATGTAAAAATTAAACTGAAGACAAGAGGCTGCGATTTGTAGTAGAGGGAAAGAGGCACTTACAGGATCTAAAGGGAGATAAAAATCCTAAAAGAAGCACTGAAGAACAAATTGTCATGTTCAGAGAGAGAAACCTGCCTGGAACCCCCCCTGGCAAAAAACTGAGAGAAGTCAACTCAGGAACTGGCTGGAATGGTTCAGATCCTACATGTGGAGGGGTGGGAGCTGATCCAAGGTGGGTGGGAAGAGAAAAATGATCAAACAGAAAAGTTTGGATCTCTCTGAATACATCGGGTTTCTCTTAAGCCAGGCTGTATCTTCTCTCTCCAGAACATCCCCCTCACACCTGCCAATGCATTTTTTAACTTTTAAAATAGTTGGTGCCGTTTCCAAAATGTGTCTGCAGCACTTCCAAAAGTGATAGTTTCCCTAATAAGAAAAATAAAGCGTTTCCTGAAGGAACGCTGTCATTAATAACCCTTCACTGTCGTGCTGGCCTCCTGTGATCCCCAGAGTCCCCAGGAGCTGCTGAGTGTGTCCCTGCAGGCTTGAGGTGCCTCAGGAGCCAGCTGTGCCACTGGCACTGAATGGACTGCCCAGCTGTGCTGCAGGCATTGCTGTGATGGACAGAACACCCCTGCCTGCAGATCCCTGAGTGCTTTTCACAGCTGAGTGACTCCAGTCACCAGCCAGGCCACAGCTGTGGCAGGGCACAAAACAGAAAAACGCCTCCCAAAAGTTTTGTGCTCGTCATCGTCCGTCCCAGGGTGCTCTGAACAGAGAAACTGCCAACACAGGAAAACTGAGAGCCATCTTTAAACTCCTCTGAAATGCTGCAGGAAGATTTCCAGGCAGAACAGTGGAGGGAATGCCACATGAAGTGGTACAAAATGTGTCAGTCCTGCCCTGGAGAGAATTCACAGCCTGTGAGTGGCACTGGGACAGGCTTGGAACCCAACAGCACCACAGTTATCCTGTATCCCACTCCATTCTCTCACTAAAACAATAAACCTGCTTTATGCAATTCCATAGAAATACTGGAGATCTGGCCTGAATACACAGGTTTATAATTAACACCAACTTTAGTGTCTATGAGGTCTCTGGGGTCCTTGATCAGGGAATAATTCTGTTTAATCTGGATTGATGGTGTGGTGCAGCCATGCAGAGGGGCTCAGGGCTCCAAGAATTTGGTTCCAAAACACTTCCAGAGGATCTTCCCATGGCACAGAGGGCACTCACAGGGCTCCTGGTGATCCATGAGGCTGCCAGGACTGGATAAGGACTGGAGAATCTTTTCCAACCATCTCCTGACTAAGCAGGAGGAAGAAGCCGAGATGGAAAACATCCTGAGGTTATAGGACGATTTTTTTTTTTAAGTTCCATTGAGAAATTATTCCTCAGACTTGATTTGTTGCCATTTCCACTGCCATTTCTGGAAAATTTTCTTTTTATTAATAAAATATATTTCAAAGCAAAATATCTTGCTTCTAGGTTTTCTGGTGCAGCCCAGTGAAGAACACTACATAGTATCTTTGTAGAAAAGAAAGCTCAATTATCTAATAGGCCTTGGATCTGTGCTGCAATTGTAGCAGTGGGATGGGCGCCCCGAGCAACAGGAACTGTGCAAACACAGAAAGTGAACAAAGCCACAGAGATTCATCACCCAGTCCCTCAGCTCTGCCATCTGTGGGATGGAATATGGAGACAGGAATCAGGCAGTCCCAGCGTGGTTTGTGTTGGAAGGGCCATCCAAGCTCAGTCCATCCATGGCAGGGACATTTCCAGTGTCCCAGGCTGCTCCAGCCCTGTCCAGCCTGGCCTGGGACACTGCCAGGGATGGGGCAGCCCCAGCTGCTCTGGGCACCCTCACAGGGAGAAATTTCTGCTGTTTCTGTCTTTCACTTTGAGCCAGTTACTCTTTATGCTGTGACTACACTTCCTGATAAACCCTCTCTGATGCTAGGAGGACTTATACAAGAGTAATGAGAAAATGTTATCTATATGTGTTAGATGTTACTGTTCCAAGAGGCTTTTCCTGTAAGCTGCTGGGAGGTCTGCCTGGCTCTGTGGCCTTTGGCAAAATTCTTCTCTGTCCTTTCCCTCCTGTTTCCAGCTCCGTATCCCAGAACAAGCTCCATCTAACATGGGATCCTGCCTCCAGCAGGAAGGCAATCTTGTTAACAGAGGGAAAATACACTTCCTGACCCTTGAAGGCAGGCAGGCAGAGCCCTGAAACTTTTGATTTATTCCTCTTGCTGATGTTGGTTGCTTAGCTACAAATATTCTCAATGCTCATAAAAGCCTCTCTCCATTAGTCCTCACTGCAAGGTTTTAAGTCCAGCCACAGTTTATTTTTCTTGAAACCTAGGTGATGAAATTTTGTGTTGCTGTTCCATCTGAGCTGGAGAATGCCCTGTTCCCTGTCAGAGCCTCACAAGTGCTGTTTGCACGAGCAGGAGCAGAGGGGATGTCACCCTCCAGCACCGAAGATGGGCAACAGAGCCTGGCTCTGATGTACGGGCACTCTCAAAAAAGGAAACAGAAAGGGGAAAAAAAAGTAAGAGCCAAGATTGAGGAACCAAACTGAGCCTTCAGCTCAACCAGAGCTGCTGGCAGCTCGTCCTGTGGAGCTTGATCCAGGCAATGCTTTGAAATGTGTTGGGTCTGCTCAGCATCTGCTCACAGAGCCCAGCCCAGGGCTCCCGGGGCAAACCAGCCCTGGGCACACCAGGCTGGATGGGATCAGCTGCTGCAAATCTGGCACAGCAAGGGCAAAACATCCCCAGCAGAGTGACACCATCCCCACAGAGCTGTGGCCAGCCCCTGAGGTGTGTCCCTCATTCCTGGGGCTGTCAGGACAGCTGTCCCAGGCTGCAGGGACATTCCCCACGCTGAGAGCACCAACTCCATCCCACCCTGTGTGACAGGGCAGGAAAAGGCCATCAGCAGGTGACATGAGTCACTGGGAAATGATGGTCTGGTCTCAGGCAGGGAGGAATAAAATCTCTGTGGAAACAATCCCCTCTCAGAGCTGCCCAGCAGAGAACAAAGGAACTTGTCCGGGTAGGAACCCGGGACAATGGTGGCACCAGCTGTGGGGACAGGGCAGGCAGCACAACTCCAAAGTGAGCTTTTTCCTGCCTGCTGAAATCAGAGAACAATGAGCAAAACCTCTGTGGTACGAAAGGGAAGCAGCTTAGCAGGAACACACAGTTCTGGCACCCAAGTGCTTCCAGCAGACCAGCAGCACTCAGCTCCTCCCAGCCCAAACTGGAATTCTGTAATCCCAAAATTACTGGATAGGGAGGAACAGGCAAGCACAGAGAACTAGGAGTGCTGTCACATTCTGATGAGTAAAAGCTGGAACACTTGAACAATGAAAAGCACCTTTTGGGCTCACAGTGCCTCATGTTTGGTGAGCAGGTAACAGAGGAACGCACTGGGAGTCAAGGGTCTCTTTATCAAACTAATTTTTTAACGAACAACCTTGCAACGATGCCAAGGGAGAGGCAGAAAGCTCCCAGTCAGCACGGCTCTGCAATCAGAGATTAATTTGTTGCCCGATGCTTTGCTTGCTGCCCATGACAGAGCTCATAAATCCTCATTTTTATTGATGTCCTGGCCGAGGGGGCATGCTGGAAAAGGCTGCCTTGTGCTGCAGGTGTCCTGGGCAATCACCTTGCAGCATGTGACAAACTGCTTAGAGGCTTTTGTAAAGCCTTTTAATCATTTTATCAGTCTAATTCTTATTTTTATTGTCTTTGCTGTAAATTTATGGCAGCAGCTCAATTTGCATCCTGCACTTTCTGGGAAATGGAGTGTGAGACCCTCCCATGGCAGCAGCGCAGAGGCTGTCACCTCTCAGTGCCACAGCCCCAGCGAAACACAGGGAATTTCCTTGCCACCAGCAGGGTCCCAATGGAACTGGGCCATTCTCCCCTCCCATCCCTGGGTGCTGGTGTTACCACAGAGGAGATGACACGAAGAAAAAATGTTGCCCATTTAAAAAAAGACAGACATTTCCTATATGGTGAAGAAGTGGAAGAAGGAAGTGGAAGAAGTCTTCAGCCATCAATATCTGCTGGACAAGTCTTTAAAAGTATTAAAGTCTGGGTCTTAACAAGTCTTAAAAATCTGGGTCTCCTGCACCTAAAATTGGGAGTGAACAGAGCAGTGCCTTTACATCTTGGTATCCCAGGTGATACAACTCCAAGTTCTTTGAGTGTCTCCTCTCAACACAAGTGACAATTGTATCTTATTAAATCTGTCATCAAATTGCAGGTCTCTGCAACGATGCAAGTCAAAGAGAAGGAAAGCAGGGGGGTGTTTCTGTACAATACCCAGCGGAGCTGAGGGAGCCTTTTACATAAGAAAGGTGTTATTCCTGCCACTTTGAGCAGAAGGAAACTCAGGGAATTACTGAGTGCTTTCTCATCCCACTCACTGTGCTCCCAGTGCACTCCAGGACAGCCTGGGGAGCGGCTGTGACAGCACCAGGCATGGGGCTGTGGCTCAGGGAACTGGAGCTCCACGCACAGGGGTCCCTGGAGGGCACAGAAGTGTCACCTGAGGAACTGGGGCTCCCATTTGTCCCCAGCTCTGCCTCTCCAGCCGCTCTGCCCGCACCTCTCTGTGCCAATATTGGCACTAACAAGGCCACAGGAGGCGGCTCAGCCTCACCAGAGGCTCTGTTATCAGCACAAGCCCCACGGCAGCGCTGTCTCTCCTCCCCAGCTCCAGTCCTGCCCAGGGACACCTCCTGCTAATTGCTGTGCAGGGGGAGGAGGATGGTGCCAGGAGGTGCAAACAGCCACAGGTCACAGTGCTGCTGGCTGGGCCTCTCCAGAGATCACCCCGAGCCAGCCCTGCCTCACCAGTGCGGCTCAAAAGGACTGAAGGCATGGCTGGGAATCAAGAGGAAGCAAGGAGAGTCCTATCAGCTTACCTCGGAGCATTAACACAACCATTAATTACCACTTGCTGATCAAGCTACAGCTTAATGAGAGCTACCAGAGATGGGGCTGTGACCTTTCCTCCCTCCCCGCACACTCTTTTCCTGACACCCATGCTCTGAGCCACGGTCCCTGCTCCTGCCTGGGATAAATGCTCAGTGCCAGTGCTGGGATAACTCATCAGCTCTGGCCAGCTCACAAATCTGAATGAGACTTAATGCAAGAATTCCCTGCTTTCATTATATTTAGATGTTTCTAGCTGTAGGTATCACAGAATTCCAGAACAGTTTGGGTTGGAAGGTTCATGTTCTAAACCCTTGCTACGGGCAGGAAACCTTCCACTAGGCCAGGCTGCTCAAATTATTATAAATATGCTTTGTTTTTAAGCTTTGCTATAATTATTATTTGCTGCCTTTACTGGCCAGTGCGTGGGTACGAGGGCTAGGAGAGATTCTGCTGCTGTTTAAGGTACTGCAAGTGACACTGGCCACCCTGCAACTTTTGGGAAAAAGGAGATGGGAGGGAAGAAATGTGTCTGAAGCCTAATGAGGACACAAGCCCTTGCCAGATTTTAATTTGAAATACTTTCTTTCTTTTCAAGCATATCCTTTTCCGCTGGGCTCTGCAAAGAGCAGAGCTGGACAATCGTACGGGAAGCTGGGAGAGACTAACAATAGAGGAGGAGTGGAGAGGGGAGTGGAACCAGCCTGTCTCCTTGTACTCAAAATGAAACATGAGAAAGAAACAAATCGCATAAAGGATGACTAACAAAGACAGCTTTAAAAATCGTTTCAGGGTTAGTCTTCTTAGGTTGACAGCAGGGACAGCAGGAAAGGACATTCGCTTTCACACATTACATAAGTTTTAGTCCATGTCCCTTTCAAGTTTCTCTGGCTGCTTCCACCACGTATCCACCACCCACATCCCCGGGATGCCTGCAAACAGCCAGGCACGGCCACTTCTTCCCTGCAGCCACACTGATCTTTACACGGGCTTTAAAACATCGCTGAATCCTGCCCAGCCCCTCGGCACTTCCCCCTCCGCTCGCCATGGATTGAGGGAATTGCTTGCCGTGTGTCCCTGCTCCCGATCCCCCGATCCCTTCTGCCAGAGCATCAGGGCCCAGAGCAAGCACCTTCCAAAGCATTCCTGCATCCTCCTGCGGCCCCGCAGTCCTGATGGAATCCAGAGGTTGGCTCCAGGCGCAGCTGCCCCGACCCCCACAGGAAACAGCACAAACATCTGCAGCAGCAGCGAGCTGAACTGCCTGACAGAGCTCGGCAGAGCTCTGCTCCAGCGCTGCAGCCTTTGGAACTGCGGCACACTGAGCTGCCCCAGCAGCTGAAACAACGTGCTGCAAAGTCTGTTTTCTCCACATCCGCTCCTTGTACCTTTTGAAAATGCAGGACATCAATTCCGAAGATTGTAAAGGTCCAGCTTTTCCAATCTGGATCGCCCCGTTCCAGAGCAAGCTCACAAGGGTGCAGGGGAACACTTTTGTCATTGCACTTTGGCAGGTCCTGGTGAACCAAAGAAAGGTAAGTGGAAAACTACCAAGCACTTACCCAAGCCTCCCCGGGACAGGGAAGTAAGATCAGGACAGAGTGAGATGAGGGCAGAAAAGCAGCGCTGAGGTCCCCAGGAAAGTCAGGTGCTCCGGGAGCAGGGCGAGTCCATGCCCGGCTCCCTGCCCCGGCCGGCTCTGCCGCTCTGGGAGCGCTCGCAGACTCCCGGACTGCGAGACTTCCTCTGCACTGATAGCGGGGTTATGAAAGTAAACTGGCTCTTGCCCTTTGTCAGGGGAGGAGGGGGCTGGCAGGCTCAGCCCCTTCCCTTCCTTTGTAATTCAAGCCTTTCCTCGAGGCTCGGTGTTTTGGAGGAGAGGCATCTGCTCCCAGCGCTCGGCTGCTGCGAGGAGCTCACACCGGTGCTGGCGGCGAGCCAGCCTTGCAGACTGCGCTCCGGCTTTACATGACAAAGCAGCTCACTCCTAATTAAACTTCAGCAGCATTTTTCTGTCTCATACATAATTAGCGCAGAACAACAAACATAGAGGTAAGAAGGGAGAGTTTGAGCACGGGCTGCTCTGTTTGCACCTCTGATTAATTTTAAGATTTCCTCTTCATTTATGCAGTAACTATCTCCCATCACTTCCAAACATTCCGTATCCACCACAGTGCTGGGCGCACTGGGCCTGACTGGGCAATGCTGGGAGAAGGGATGGGAGCAGGGATGGAACAGGGATGGAACAGGGATGGAGGAGGGATAGAGCAGGGATGGAGAAGGAATGGAGGGAGGGATGGGAGCAGGGACGGGAGGAGGAATAGAGCAGGGATGAAAACAGGGACGGGAGGAGGGATGCTGATTGTGTCAGACGAGTGCACATTCCCAAACCCTCCCTGACACACGGGGCTGCTCCCAAAGCCTGTCAGGGCAGTGTCAGCATCTCTCCATAGGCAACTGCACCAGGATGGGGCAGCTCTGATCTTTATGACTTCCTGAAGGCATTTAATCTTTAAATCTCAAACTATAACTGCTGTCAGCTTAGCTCACAGCCTCCTTCTATTGCTATTTACAAGTTACATTTTAAATTGTAAAGAAGTCCAGGCACACACACAGGAGTTTGTACACAAAGCAGACAGATGGGAATTACAGCACATTCTCCTCAAATCTGCCTGAAATCGAAACTTTTATTATTAGCCATCCCCAGCGTGATGATAAACTCTAGTCCCTGACAGCAACATATGGATCTCATCTCCACCGTAGTCCAATATTACAATAATCCACAGTGACCTGGTAAACAGGCTCAATCCAACAGATTTTACTTCACCCTGTCAATGAGAAAGTTCTGGCATATGAAATAAAAGAAAAAAAACCTGAAATATTTTGTTTAATCTCCCACAACCCCTTATGACTCCCAGATATGTGTGTCTGTATTGTTCTAAGACACAAGGAGCTTGTTTTGCTTCTAATTACACTGGTTCCAAGTAATTATTCTCATTTATTCTCCATGTACATAAGCATATCAAAATAGGAATTGACCCAGCATCAAATATTCCCTATTTTAGGAATTATTCCAGCTGCTTGTAACACTGAAGGTCCATGAGAGCCTGGGAGAATGTATCCACATGCAGGCTTATCTCTTCATTTCAGACCATTCATCATTCCTTGCCTGGAAGCAACAGTTAATTTCCAACAACTCAATGTCAAGATGGCAGTTTAAATCCTCTTGAGGATTGCCCCAGGAGAAGATTTTGTCCCAGTTCTTCTGCAGCCACTGTAGAGTCAGCCTCTTTTGAAGTCACTCTGGTTTAGAGTGTGATAGAAATAAAGAAAGAGTGAAGATGTGCTGGTGACCATCTCAACCCAAGGAGGGATCATCTCTCCAGAATCTTCTCTTGGGTTTGCAAGAGGGACAGAAATTCGGAGTCAGAATGGTTTGCATTGGAAGGGACCTTAAAGATCACCCATCTGCACCCCTCCTGCCATGGTCAGGGACAGCTCCCACTATTCAGAAAGGAAAAATACAGCCTGCCAGAAGATGCTGCATGTCATGGAGAGCATTTGCCAGGGCTTATCATTTTCTCTGGATATAGATTTACACAACTCTTGCACAGAGTAGGAGACATTTCCAACTTAGAGTGGAGGAGAAGGACCTGAGCCAACAGCAACAGACTGGACCTTTCTGAAAAAGCCACATCACAACCAGACCTGTCCCGCAGACCTCCCAAACAGCAATGCCAACAAAATTCCCAGGAAGAACCCTCAGAGCAGAGCAGAGTCCTGACATGCCCTTCTCCCATTTTCTGTCTCTTACATTTATTTGGACTCCCATTATCTCTTCATTTTAAGGACTCTCACCACATTTTACTGGTGTCAGTGGCCCTTTTACCAAGGCCAATCTGCATGGAACATTTTGGAAGGCAACGACTGAGGAAGCTGCAGGCAGCACTGCAGAGTGGCTGACGAGCCATCTCTGGAAATCAGAGGTGTCTAAAGAGGGTGTTTACAAGCAGAACGCTGCTAAAAGTCTGCCTTGGTTGCAGATAACAAGGCTGAGACAATGACAGATTTCCTTCCCCTGGCAGCCAAGAGCAGCTCCCCGTGATTGCCTCCCGTGTTTATCCAGGATGCTGGGAGAGAGCAGGCACCAAATATGCAATTAATTGGCAGTTTGCAAGAGCATATTGCCTAAAGATAAACAGAGTGGGTGATCGTGTCGTATGGAAAACGGCTGAGAGCTGCAGATGTAGTGTTGACCCAGTTTAAAAAAAAAAAAGAAGTTTTTTTTGTTCTCTTGGAAGATAAATGTACTGAAATAAATACTTTTTCTCTTTTTGTATGGTCCCTCTGGCCTTTGAATATTTTGTGTACGTAAGCCATTCCAGGCTCTTTCTTAATCTGGAAGTACACAGTAAATTGTGAATTAGCTGAAAAGTTTTCCTGCTGACATCAGAGGAGCAGGGGTATATTGTGACATTGTGACATTGTGACTCCTCACTGAGGGTGTTCTGTGAGCTGGAGGAGACACCACTGCTGGATCCAAGGGGGAATCAGGTGATGTGGAAAGGAACAGAACTGCCCAGGACAGTGGATGTGGAGATCAGGTCCAGAGGGAGGAATGGCTTTTCTCAGAAGGGTTTGGGTGGAAAGGACACCTCCCACTATCCCACGTTGCTCCAAGCCCTGTCCAGCCTGGCCTTGAACACCTCCAAGGCTGAGGCAGCCACAGCTTCAGGGAGGATCTGGACCAGGATCAGGACAAATGCAGAGTGCTGTGAGTGGGAGGGACTGGCTGTGGTTTCCAAATACAGATATTGTCAGGCAAAAAGGCACAAAGATGAGATGAAACCCAGAGTTAGGGAAGGAAGAAGATACAGGAGAAGGCTGAATGCTGCTGAGGAGCTCAGGATAGGATACACACGCTGGAAAATCCCCCGAGGCTGCAAAGGGAAGGGGAAAATCAACCTGAAGGTGATGCTGCTCAGGCTGGAAAGCTGGACAGACAGAAGAAGGGATATCTGTGACACCATCAGGGCAGCAGCACAAAAGCTGTGGATCAAGTATGAGGCACAAATGCTAAAGAGAGAAGCTCTCACTTTCAGGAGACAGAATTCATTAGGAGGAAAGTCCTCAATGTGGAATTTCAGACTCAATGTTCTGCAGCTCCCCTGCACAGAGTAGCAGGCAATGAAAATCAGTGCTCTCACAGGACAAAAGGACACTCTCCCCCTCATTTTTATATTCAGTGCTGTAAAACTCAAGCCCAAAGCATGTGACAGATCTCTCACTTCATTTTACTGCGACCACACTGACCTTACCAGCACTGATCAGATCCAACAGGAAAACAAGTCATGACCTGGCAACTTCTTTGCAGGAACAATGCACTGAGATTGTATCTGGCCTGGCCAAGGTGATGACACCAAAAATGCCTGTACAGGAATTCCTGAAGCCATGGGGAGATTGTTACAGCAGGCTTACACTTGTGTTGATCTGCCTGTGCCCTGAGTGGATGTGCACACTCCACAGGTGAGCACCTTCCTTCTTCCACTCCGAGGTGATTCCAGGTGAATGCCTCATGCAGGACTCAGCCCAGATTTCCTGTGCATTCCCCCAAAGGCCAGGACTCAGGAAGGAATTGGAACACCAACACAGGAGCTTGGTGTTTCAGAAGCATGGCAAAAAATCAGCAGCTTCATAAAAAATCTTTTTCTTTTAGATCAAAGTTTCTGTATTTGGGTACCTAAAATTAGCTAGCAAAATAAGTGACATTTTATTCAGAGATGCAAAATTTCCATTGATTTTAATGGATTCAGCATCCCAGAAAACTAGGCCACTTATTTATGTACCTACATAAGCATTCGAATCCCTAACTTGAAGGAGCCAAGTTTGTAAATGATGACCTTAAGTTTTAAAAATCATGAGACAACTCTGCATGCATCAGTCTGTTATTCCCTTTATTTCTGTCAGCAAGGCTCATTCAGAGGTAGATTTAAGCTGTAAAATGTGCCTTTAAAGTTTCCTGCAATAAGGTCTCCTCTATTTAGCAAAACACTTAGGCACAGCTTAATGTCTTCCAGAAGAGAAGCACTTGAGTGAATCAAGGCTAACAGCTTCCTCAGAGCCCTCCTTGAGATGAGGAACCAAGCTCTGTCTCCCCACAGAAAATTGCTGATCCTGATGGGAATGGCTCAGCAGCCTTGAAGACTCTTTCTGCCTCATCACTTTACCCTAGGAACAGACTAACATTGCTCAGCACTCGGGTCTAAAATCAAAGCAAGGTAACAACACCCAAAAACCACTCCAGTGTTCCAGGCCAGGCTGGGTGGGACTTGGAGCACCTGGGACAGGGGAAGGTGTCCCTGCCCAGGCAGGGGGTGGCACTGGGTGAGCTTTAAGGTTCCTTCCCAAAGCATTCTGTGATTCCAGGATTCTGCAGGGATGTGTTTTGGGCAGGGCCAGGCTGGAGGGAGAGAGGGAATGGGCAGCAAGAGCAGCAGAGCCCCAGGCAAGAGGTGTCCTGGGGAGGGCAGGCAGCTGTGAAGCAGTGAGGCACAATCCCTCTGCTGGTGCAAAACCTCACCCTGTTCTCATCTGCTAACTCCTCTGTCAGTCCTGTGCCACTGCCTGCCCCTCACCAAACTGCCAAGCGGAGAGAGCTGTAGAATTTACCTCTGATTGTTTCAAACACTTGGCAGGAAACAATAGATAAAAACTGACAGGACCTTCGCAGTTAACAATGCAACCTAATGAAGTGAAATACTGCTCAGAGAAATATTGTGACAGGTATCTGTGGATTCAAATAAAGGAAAAGACGTGCTGGGGTAGATTGGGCTCTGCAGCCCTTCAGCCCTGACTGTGAAGTCACCAGATCTTCCTCCCCTCTGTCTGAATTGTGTCAGGCTGCTTTGGTTACACAGCACTGAATGCAAGTTTGTGAAAGCACAGAAGTTAAAAAATTTCCCAGAAAGGAGCTAAAATGAGTTAAGCTCCATTCTGCCACATTTTCACATTCCTGCAGCTGTTTCCAGCAGGGCTGCACCGCTGGAATGACACAGACCATGGGGGGGAAGCTCCAGGGGAAAACCTGAACTTGGACAGACACAGGACACTGCGAGCTGCCACAGGAACATTCATTTGTGTGCAGGGACAGCACTGCAGAGCTGGGCTCGGGGCTCCTGCCCAGCTCACCCCTGAAGGCACTGGTAGGATGTGGAACCTCGGCAGGAAGAGTTACTGCCACTGCAGACAGCCACAGGCACTTTCCATTTTCCTTTATGTTACAAATTGCAGCTCAGAGGCTGAATTATTCAGAGCAGACTCCAGTGACAGCTCCTTGGAGCAGGGGGGACACAGACACAGATGGCAGCTGCAGTTCCCCAGCGCAGGCGCATCCCTGTTCCCAGGGGATCTGGATGGACAATTAGCACAATTTGTTAAGCAGGCAGGAGGCAGAGAGGTGGAGCAACAGAGGGGTGGAACCAGCCCCTCTCCTCGTGGTGTCCTCTCTACACAGGATGCTGAGAGAGCTGCAGCCACCCTGCCCTGCCAGGGCACAGACCCAGCATGGACTGGGCTGATTATTTGTGAAATGACACCAGAGACTCCAGGGTCTAATGACCAAAAGCACTGCCAGGGAGCTGCTCCCTGTCGTGATCTTCCTGTAGGCAAGGTATGATTGTCTCCCTGCTGGGAGGAGGTTCTGTGCACAGAGCAGGATCAATAACCTCACGATAAATATATCTATATCTCTCTCTATATATCTATATCTATATCTATATCTATCTATATCTATATCATTTATCTATATCTATATCTATATCTATATCTATATCTATCATATATCTATATCTATATCTATATCTATATCTATATTTATATCTACATTTCTGACTGTGACCCCTCACAATAACTACCAGCTTCCTTTCTGCCTTGGCCACAAGGGAGAGAGACATTTAGGCTACAGCCTTCCCAAAAATTCATGGACAAACTCAGCATCTGGACTTTGAGGCTTTGGGAACTAATTTGGTTTCCATGGTGAAGGACTGTGAAGTTTCACTTACCCTAGGAAGAATGGGAGGTTTCCATTTTCTGCCCTCAGGTAAAAGTCTAAAGAAAATTACATCTGGCTGAGAGTGGAGACAACTGACTGGGAGAAAACTAGAGAAGAAAATGAGGGGGAAATGGTGCAGCTGGAGCACCACTGCCTGAGTAACACCAGTGTGATGCACCCCAGACAAATTTTTGTTATCACCTGTCCAACTCCTTTACACAACTCAGTAAAGGACACCCTGACTGTGGTGGGAATGTGCTCCAGGAAACAAAGAGGCAAACCCCTGGAAAGGCAGAGAGTGGGAATTGAGGTGTGTGTGGCCACCCAAACCCCCAGTGGGCAAATTCTCTGCACCCATGGCCACTGTCCCTCTGCACACTGAGTTTATCTGCTCTGGACAAACCTAGAGAGGGAACTTTTTAGAAAGCATCTGCTCTGCTCTCAGCAGTCCCTTCCACACCAGATCCAGCATTCCCCAGCACTTTAAGCTAAAGCTGTTGTAGGGAATGTGGGACGTGCCAGGCTCTGTGTTTCTAATGGGAGCTGACACTGCCAGCGCTGCAAATCAGATGGGAAGAAGTGCTCAGACAAGGAGACTGATTAAAAAACATAACAGACACAGGCAAATAGCTTAAAGGATTTAAACCTCCCAAAATTAAATCTATCCTCAACCCAAAAATAAAACACACGGAAAATCTTTACTTTCATACAAGTCAAGGTTAATTTAAAGGCAAGGAAATACACTAAAGGTCACTGGATCTTTCATGTATCCACATATCTGATAGTAATGGCTCTGTTTTCAAACTGCACTTGAAATTAATTCAAAATTTACTGATGTTTATGAATTTTTTAGCAAATAGGGCTATTGGATCAGATCAAACATAATTTTCTGGGTGGCAACAGGGAAGAATCCTCCTGCCTGGAGGCCTGAAAAGACACCAGGAACTCTTTGGAGCAGCTGCCCCTGTGCCTGGAGCCCAGGCACCAAAGGCTCTGGAGATTTGTCTGTCTCTGGGTTAACCAGAACTTATGTTCCATTCACAGAAGAAAATCATTCTGTGTATAAGAAAACACACAGCAGGCTGGAGTGTGACACTGCTGCTACAACACCCAGCAAAGATGAAAGAAACAATAATAATAGTAACCAAAGTTTTAAAAACATCTCTATGCATATTTCACTATCACAGAGATTTGCATGTTCATCTCCAAAACTGGGTGAGAAGAGTCTTAAAATATTGTTTTTGCTATTTTAACTGTAAATACAGGAAGCTTTTTCTGTCTCTACCTACTCAATGACACCATTTCCAGACTTTTTCTACAAAAAGGGGAGAAATAGAATGAAGGAAAGAAATAAAGTCCTGGCTTTTTACTAGGGAAAACTCAAAGTAGTCAAAGTTATGTAATAATTCCATGAAAGTGGGGATGTTATTAGCATGGAGTGAATCAGAGGAGGTTCTGGAAAAGCTGCCCAGGGAGGTGACCCTGAGCTGTGGCTGGAGCCAAGGCCAATATTGAGGAGGGAATCTCTCTGAACAGAAGTGTTTGAAGGCTGCAAACAACCTGGATGTTCAGTTTGGTGACTCACAGCTTGTGGCAGCCCATGGAGACCTCAGTGTCTGCTGTGAGTGTGATTAATGTCTCAGATACAGCCCCAAAATCCAAGTTCCAATGGCTGAGGCATTGCTGGGTCCCTGGGAAATGCAAGCCTGGAAATCGAACCCTGGGCTGTGCCAGGATGCCTGGTGTCACCCAGGGCACTGTCCCAGGAAGGAGCTGGCACTGGGAGGGCTCAGGGCACTGAAATTCCTGCACTCATTCCCTCCCCAGCACCTCAGGCTGAGCCCAGAGTTTTGCTGCCTCCACAACACAGCTCAGCACTCCAGATGTCATTAATATACACTACACAAAACTTGGAAAGAGGGAGACAAAACCTTCCTGCAACGTTTTGGAGCACACTGAGAGGCCAGCAGCAGAGAAAGGCACGGAAGGAAAAGTCTGAGGAAGAGCAGCTCTGCAGGGTCACACACACAGCTCTGCCTCACACTCCTGCTCCATTTCCAGACCTTGTTTCACTGGGACTGAGGGGAATAGAAATCTGCTTCCCATCAGTTTCCCTGCATTTGGGCTGTGGGAAGGATTATTTCTTAGAGGATGAGGCAGTTTATTGGCCAGGGATATTTGCAGTGCATTTATTTTGTTGTTGTTGTGAATTTGGATTAGAGGCATCTCTCCTTCCTCCCATGCTGGCAGCATTCTGTAAAGATATGATTAATTAAAGTGTGACTATGAATCCACTCAGAGGCTTAGAGTTTTCCTCCTCTTCAGACTAAATAGAGAAAGGGCCACTTAACAAAGCTCAGACCTTGAAGCAGATTTCAAAGTTCTCTCAGTTTAGCTCAGCAGTTTAGCTCAGCACAACAAGGAGGTTCAACCTTCAATATTTAAAAGCTAGGAGCCCTTGGAGAGAAGAGACTTATGCTTCTGGTCCAATCTCAATCAGAAATAAATAAATAAGAGATAAATAACTCAGAAAGGACTGCAACAGCAGAGCAGAAATGCCCTGCTCACCTGGGGGACTCCTCCTTAGCCCGTGTGACATTTTTACCTTTGTAGGCAGCTGAGCCATGGAACACACACAGCCCAGAGGTTTAGATTAAAACAACACATCCTGGCTCCTGCTCTGCAAGAAGCCACTGGAAATCCTGGAAGACCTTCAAAACTGAGCAGTGTAGTACTTGAAAAGGAGACATAGCTTGACTAAATTGAAAAATCTGAATTTCCTAACATGGACTTAAAAGGTGCTACTGAATCTTTAATGACTGCAAGATAGAGCTGGCTCAATCTGAGCAGGGCTCAAGGTCTTCTTTTGAAGAAGTCAAACTTAAAAAAAAAATAAAATAAGAAAAATGTCTGCTACATTCCAAGGTCACAAAGGGTTCCATGAAATTCTGTGTCTCTCCCAACTCCAACTTCCTAAATGACAGTCACTTGTGAATCCAGAGCAGCCACTTCAACCCAGCATAATTAGCTGGGGAAGGAAAACACACCAGCCTAAAAGAGTCCTTCTCTAACAAGAGGTTGTGAGGGGCAGTGTGCTGCAGAAACAGATGGAAAATGGGGCTATTTATTTATTTCAAGAGCACAGAATTCCTATTCATTAAATGGTACTTTTAAGCTGTTTAGTAGCCACAGTTTTCTGATGGCTCAGAGGGAGGAGGCAGAGGTTTTGTTGCTTGCTGGTACCCATGGGGTCATTCCCAGCCCACTTTTCCAAGCTCTCACACTAATTTCCCACCACCAGTGTTATCTTCAACCCCCACAGTCAGTTCCTCTGCATCTCTAATTCTGCTTCAGACAGGAACTGAGGCTACAGTGAAGCACCTAAACAGTGAAGCTGTAAATTTAGATGGTGTAAGACCAAAAATGTAAATTAAAAATTAAATACTTAAAAGTTTGGGTGAGGGCAAAAATATATATAAACTCTTTGAAAGAACAGCCATTGTTAGAAATTATAAATCTGCATAATTTATGTGGTTACTATTGACATTTTCTTTCTAATTCAGCTTTTAGCCCTTTTCTTGCATGCAGATAAATTCTAGTTAAGAGCATTGTGATGTGCAGAAGGCTTAATCCAACAGAAAGCCCCTAATATGCAATTTAAGGATTTCAGGTTCATTAATAGTCCTAGGAGCAGCTTGTTTAACAGTTTATTTCATGAGTCCATCTGAGACATTGGGTACAAGAATTGCCTTCCCACAGGCACTCTCTGGAATTTCCAGGCTCCTTTCAAGGGCATTCTCCACCCTCAGCCCATTTACTGGACAGGTAGAAGCTGCAGAATCCTGGAAAGGTCTGCTTCCCAGAGATCCCAGCATGATCTGTCCTCTCTGCAGGCAGTTTGATAAGGAAATGAAATAAATACCCAAACACTCTGCTTCTCATCAACCATCGATTCACCTACTGGCAGTTTCAGTAATAAATTAGATCAATGTAATTATTGTGTGTGCACACAGATGTCAAGCCACAATCACTATGATCAGATCAGCTGGGTGTTTCCTAGAAAAACAGCATTTACACATATTTTGTAGAGAAGAGAAGGTTCACCTGCCCATCCAGAACCCAAAAGAGACAAGCTTCCCAATGAGGTTTTGACACTGTGTTTCATGGATTAAATCCTGAAAATAATTCACTCTGGGAAACAAAAGTGTTATTTTTCTAGTTCTGTGCTCTATCCAACCACTTCCTCTTTAACAGAAAGGCCACAATTCCCCAAGCTTTGCAGCTTCCAGTGTCCTGGAAGCAGTCAGTATTTTGTGGTCACAGTGCCCATCTCTGTGTGGAAAGGCAGCAGCTGAGCTGACACAGAGACCCCAAAAGAAAGCCCCAAACCCCCCAGAGAACAAAGCCTGTCCCCACAGCAGGCACCCCGACATCCTCCCCCTGTTCCTCCAGCCCTCCCCTTCCCCAGAAACCTCCCTGCTCTCAGAGCTGCTCTGGGATCCTCTGCTGGCACCGGGACGCAGAAGAGACCTGGTGGGTGCCTGGCTCCTCCAGCACATCCTGCAGCCAGGGCCAGCCCTGGGGAGCCCTCCCTGCTGCTCCAGGCACAGGACACACGGCTGCAGGCAGGTGAATTCCCCCTGCCTGCATCTCCCCACCTTGTCTCCTGTTTACCTGGCAATTATCCACCCTGAATTCCTCCACCTCCCCCTGGTGACACCTTGGAGATACAGGGTTATGAAATGCATCCTCTGTTATCTGCCAGCGACCCAGAAAACAGCACTGCCT